>JADBJO010026240.1:20000-22756 GCA_016801955.1 Conus betulinus | reverse complement strand
GGTTGATGCAAAAGAAAGGGACTCTGATGACGAAAACAGGAAAGACTCTCTGATTCCAAAGTACGCGAATTACTCTTAATCCCAATAAATAAGCCAAAACCCTCACTCCAACCAAACCAAACCCCACTATCTAACCATAACCATGCCCTGATTAATCTGTTTCCTTGTGCAGCCCCATGGTTAGCCCGGCTTCGAGTTTCGAGGCCCGAGTTCGTTTTAGAGTGGTTCTTCACTTCCTCCATCAATGAAAATAGGAAAGAATAATCTCTCTCTCTCTCTCTATAACTCTTCTCTCTCTCTCTCTTCTCTCTCTCCCTCCACAACACTGCAGCAAGCGTTAAGGAATAGTAAGCACACTGCTTTCCTAGCAAACAGCACTGTTTCCTAGCAGGCGTGGTTTCAAACCAGATTAGGGGACGCCTTAATATTTGTATAAAATCAGGACTTCCGTCCCCGCTCAAAACCATGCATAACCTCGACCACCTAGAGCCAGCCTGATCTTTCTAAGCATAGCTCCAAACCTAAAGCTAGTCTTTAATAAAACCTCGCCTACATAGTACCTGGCACCGGGACTTGGCAGAACATCAGAACACGGACCCAAAACCAAATCTCTTCATTTCCAAACACACCAGACCTTTCTCGTTTCCGCCTGCTACAGAAAAGTTTCAAAAGCAATGCGGCCGACAAACGGACGTAGCGCCCCACGCAGGCAGGATGGGGAGTTGAAAAATCAGCATGAACTATCAAAAAACCAAAAACAAACAAAACCCCGCGCGATGCAGGCGCATGAATTTTGCCCCCCCCCCCCCCCCCCCCCTGGTGCGCCCCTCCCAATCTCATCGTCAGTGTCATCCACGGCAGGATAGGGATTCTAACTGTAATAAATTCAGGAATATTTGGGAAGTGTTTAAGATTTTTTAGAGGGTCTGAGTCTGACCTTAGGTGTTGGGTACACATGTACACACAATCTCTCATGTACTTTAATAATTGCACTTAGCTGCAAACCCCGATGGCGAAGAACACTAAGTACTAAATTGCAGGCGGGGTGTGGGACAGCCGTTGTGACGTGATGCTGTCACAAAAATTTCCACTCCTCCCCACACCCCCCCCCCTCGCCCCCCCGCCCCCCCCCCCCCCCCCCCCCCCCCCCCCCCCCCCCCCCCCCACCCACCCCCCCACCCCCCCCCCCCCTCACCCCCCGACCTGTCAAATCTTCCGTGCTCTCTCTCGGTGATATTACTCCTACGCTGCCAACACCAACATCAAAGCAGTTCTATTGTACGGAGCGGAAACCTGGAGAACTACATTTGCCACCACCAAGAAAGTGCAGGTGTTCACAAACTGCCTGCGCAAGATTCTCCGCATCCGATGGCCAGACACATCAACAACACAACATGCTCTGGAGAGAACAAACGAGCTGCCCGCGGAACAGGAAATCAATCAAGAAACGACGTTGGGGCTGGATTGGACATACGCTGCGGAAGCCTGCAAGCAACATCACCAGACAAGCCCTAACATGGAACCCCCAAGGAAAGCGGAAAAGAGGTCGGCCAAGGAAACAACCCGGTGCAGGGATCTGGTAGCAGACATCAGGAATATGAGAACCAGCTGAAGAAAAAAGCCCAGGACAGAGATGCCTGGAGGTCCTTGGTTGGCGGCCTGTGCCCCAGGAGGGGAAATAGGCGATGATGATAATGATTTCGCAAATCATATCGTGTATGGCCTAGCCCACCGCGAAACCCACACAAGGGCTACCCGAATCCACGGCTACATCCAGAAGGGTCCTGTCGCAACCTCACAACCGGCTGTTGTTCATAGGAAGCAAACTAACATCAGATCGTCGCCATCAGGTAACCTGTCAGTGAAGATGCCGCACTGCTGCCAGGTCATTTTTTTTTTTTTTTTGCGGTGTTTTTCTGATGCCCGTTCTGATCCAACATACACAGGACAGCACTGAGCCCCTCTTACTGACGACACACGACGGTTAGCACTTGCTGGCAGAGAGCGGCGCCAGTGAGTATCACGTAACGTCCATCTGCAAGAGCCTGTATGCGCATGCTAGCGCCTTGGAATTCTGATTTTCTGAATCGTATGTCAATACCATACAAACAATAAGGCACCGCAGGGAACACCTGTAGTAACTGGAGGAGAAAGGGAAGCGGAGTGGGGGGGGGGGGGGGGGGGGGGGTCCTAAAAGAGGTGGACGGAAGGGGAGTGGGGTAGGGGTTGGGGGATCAGCCGGTGGGGGGATCTTTGCGTAAATACCAAAGTAAATGAGATCAATAGTGTTCTTCTTTCTGCCCAGAGAAACAGCCCACAGTGAATGTTAAACAAATACAAGGATAGAGTGAGAGAAAAAAAAGCTCTTTTCTCTCTTGACCAAGTTTTGCACAGACCAGGGAAGAGAGGAGAGAGAGAGAGAGACGAGAGAGAGAGGGAGAGAGAGAGAGAGAGAGAGAGAGAGAGAGAGAGACACAGACAGAAGCAGACAGACCAGGACAAGACAGACCAGACAGGACGGACGGACGGAACGGACGGACGGACGGACGGACAGACAGACAGAGGACAGACAGACAGACAGACAGACCAGAAGAGAGAGAGGGGAGAGAGAGGGGATGACCAATGGGAAGAGGAAGAGAGAGAAGGGAAGAGAGTGAGGACAGAAGAGACAAAGACACAGGACAGAGGACAGAGGCAGACACAGACAGATCGACAGACACACAGACAGACTACTACCAAAGAAAAAACAGACAGAT
>JADBJO010026240.1:0-15000 GCA_016801955.1 Conus betulinus | reverse complement strand
CTCCTCCCTCCGTCAATGAACGAAAAGAACGTCCCTCCCCGACTCTTTCTTTTTGTCCGTCTCCATCCACAACACTGTAGCAGCAATAGCAGCAGCAGCAACATTGCTTCCCAGCAACGTATACTTAGAGAAGGGAGATTAGTTCATAAAAACTCTTCAGGTCAGTTATGCATGATTCCAATCGTAACCTAACCCTATTCCTATCACTAATCAGGCAAACTGGGTTTGATTCTTTTAACACCTGACAAAACGCACCCTCTTCATTGGTAAAACGGAACTAGACACTCTTATTCTGCCAGCTACAGAGCGTTGCAAGCGTCGGTGGCAAACACGACGTGGCAATGCCCGAGTGGATGAGTTGAAAGCTCGGCATGAATGTAAAGAGCAGCACGGAAGTTGTTCCCCCCCAGAGTCATTGTCTACGTCATCCACGGTAGCTTGATGGTTCTGCTCTAACAAATTCAGGCTGATTGTTCTAGTCTGGAGAGTGTTCGGGTTTGGAGAGTTCAAGTCTGATCCAGGCTGGGCACCAAAGAACACATGCATGTCAATGCGAGCTGATGCCAAGAAGGCGTGTACTGAATGACATGCTGAAGTGGGCAGCCGTTTTGACGTGATGTTCTCATTAAAAAAATCCTCCCCTACCTACGGTCTGATCTTCCATCCTTCCTCTGTAACATTACTCCTGTGCTGCCCATTCCGGCTTTCCAATCAACAAATCACGTTGTTGTTTATGGCCTATCCAAGACAACCAACCCGCACTGAATGTTCAAAAGCGAGAGAGAGAGAGAGAGAGAGAGAGAGAGAGAGAGAGAGAGAGAGAGGGAGAGAGAGAGAGAGAGAGAGAGAGAGAGACAGACAGACAGACAGACAGACAGACAGACACACACACACACACACACACACACACAAAGACACAGACAGACAGAGAGACGAACAAACCGACAGACAGATTGACTGACAAGCACAGACACATAGATTACGAAAGAAAGACAGATGATGACAGAATTAGAGAGAGAGAGAGAGAGAGAGAGAGAGAGAGGTGAAGGAGACAAAGAGAAACAAAAAATACAGCGACGACAGAAGGAAATGAAACAAACGAAGCAAAAGATACATCAACAGGGACACCGACAAGAAGCAATGAGGAAACGCGCATGATCAAAACGAGAGGAAAAAAACGAATGGAAGAAAAAGCATCTCCCACTGTGGACCTGCCAGTCCCTGCAGCGGGCCTCAACAAACCTTGACACACTGGCAACAGAAAGCAACGTGTCCCCGTTGTCCTCCTCAGCGGGAACCCGGCACCTCGCCCCATTTTCTCATTCATGCCAGACAACAAGGCTGAAGCGAAGAACAAACAGAAAGATGGAGAAGGCATCCGACATAATCAGGCCAACAGACAGACGCATCATTCTTCTTGGCACAAACACTTTACAATTTATTTATGGGGCTGGGGAAGGGGGAGGATGGAGGAAGGGAGGAGAGTGGGAGGAGGCACACTTTTTTTCGGGGGGGGGGGGGGGGGGGGGGGGGGGGGGGGGGGGAGCTGCGGAGGGAGAGACGGAAGGAGGGTGGGATGAGGGTGGGGGGTGGGGTAATTATTTAGGGAGGTTTGGGTTCCAGGACACCCCTTGGAATTTCAAACGGGCAGTGGTGGCAAATTGAAGTCTGCTGACTCTTTCCCGCTCTTTGCATTCTCTAGTTCTTTTGAACTTTTTTTGTTTGTTTTTGGTCTGATGGTCGCATTCTGCAGAAAGAGAGAGAGAGAGAGAGAGAGAGAGTGTTTGACAGAGACAGCGAGCTAGAGAGAGAGAGAGAGAGAGAGAGAGAGAGAGAGAGAGAGAGAGATCTAAACCTCTAACAGCTGAACTCTTCAGACGGAGGGAAAAATATGTTAAGTGGCAACAATTCTAGACCATCATGTCTGTTTCCAAACTGGTTACCCCACTCTCTCCTCCCACCCCCCCCAAAAAAAAAAAAAAAAAAAAAACAAAAAAACAAAAAACACACCCTGAAGAAAGAAGAAGAAACAGTCTACAAAGAATGTGGATACCAAACCTTGGCAAAGAGTACGGCACAGTAAAGTTGACCTCTGGCAACCAGTGGAAAGCAAACAAGATCCAGAGGTATTTCATCCACGTGAACTTTATAGTGGACGACAGACTGTTTTCCACCAATAGAAAAAAAAGAGAGACATAAGAAATAAAGAATGAAGAAAACTAGCACACACAAAAAAAGAAAAAAACTGAAGGACGAAAAAAAAAAAAAAAAAAACAAAAACAAACAACACTGAAGGACGACAGCTTAAAAGGATAAAAATATGAGAAGCGAAAAAAAAAAAAACCACCACAAACAAAAAACAAAAAACCAACAATAAAACAAGAATAGAGAACAAATGAATAAAGTATCGAAACACGAAAGGAAAGATGAAAACAAACAAAATACAACACCGTGACGTATCATATTTCCAATGAATACTGCCACAACCACCACAGCTGAAATCTGCATTTTATATTAAGATAGCCAGGGCAAGATGTGTATTCACTACAATAAAAATATTTTTTTAAGGGAGGTATGGAAGCAATTTTTCTGCTAGACAGGAAGGAAGACATTATCAGAAGGGAAGAAGGTAATCTACTGTTTGGGAAAGTGGACAACAAACCTGTGTCTTCAGTGCGCCGTACATCTCAGCGCCATGATGGGGGAAAAGGAGGGAATGTCGTGGAGAGAGAGAGAGAGATATCACTTCGTGAGTTACAGATCAGGTCTGAATGAGTGGTTTGAGTTATATTCAGAGAGAGAGAGACAGAGAGAGAGAGAGGTGTTGTGAGTGGTGTGATTGATATTCAGACGGAGTTGAGTTGAAATCGGGTTATTTTTCTGTTCATTACTCCTGACGTTCTTTGCCGTGGAAACATGGCAGAGATTGCAGAGTCCTACCTAAGCATACGGAGAAAAGAAAAGTTTAGCTACAATGGCTACTCCTTCCGCTTCGATAAGAACAGTACAAAAGATCCAGAATTGTCTTTTTGGCGATGTGACACAATGGTACATGTAAGGCCAGACTGCACCTGAGAGATGGGGCAGTGGTGCAGGAGGTGGGGGAGCACCTGTCCCACGCCCCAAACCAGCCCAAAAAAATCGCGGCCGCAATTGCAGTTAGTCGCATGAAAGACCAGGCCCGCAATACAAGAGACAGTACGAGGCAAATACTGGCTGACACGCAGGAAGGCCTTTCAGAAACAACGATTGTGAGTCTCCCTCCAAGATGTGTTGGTTCGGACCATCCAGCGGCAGCGCGGCAAAAAGAACAACAGCACCCACGACTGCCAACCAACCTAGCAGACCTTGGCGACATCCCGCAAGATCTTAAGGTGAAACTTTGATGTGTGTGTGTCGGTCTGTCTGTCTGTCTGTCTGTCTGTCTGTCTGTCTGTCTGTCTGTCCGTCAGTCTGTCAGTCTCTGTCTGTCAACTTGTCTACAGAGAAAAATGGGTAAAGAATGCATAGTTTTTGGATAAATCGATCTATTAATCCTGTCTGTGTGTCTGCCTGCCTACCTGTCTGTGTGTCTGCCTGTCTGTTTGTCCGCCTTTTCTGTCTGTGTGTCTGCCTGTCTGTTGTTGGTGTCGTTGTCGTCGTCGATGTTGTTGTTGTTGCAGAAAAAGCAGAGAATGAAAACATTTTATTTGTGTGTCACAGGTTCTATCTGATGGAACGCCGTTTTTGGCATACGACTCAGGCCCCGGGGCTGACAGGATCCTCCTTTTTGCCACACCCGGTGGTCTGCAGCTGCTGTGTCAACAAGGAGACTGGTTTGCTGATGGCACCTTTAAGACTGCCCCTGGGATCTTCAGCCAAATCTACACAATTCATGTTCTTTACTTGGAACAGACAATTCCTGTAGCTTTTGCCCTGCTCCCAAGCAAGTCACGTGCCACGTACAACCGTCTTCTCCAAGCTTTGGAGACACTCCGACCAGGACTTGCACCCACAACATTGATGACAGATTTTGAAAAAGTGCTGCCATCTCGGCATTCAGGGAAGCTTATCAGGGTTTAGAAGTCACCGGCTGTCATTTTCATTTGGCTCAAAACGTGTGGCGCCACATCCAGGACAGTGGTCTCTCACATGACTACATACACGACGAAAACTTCGCAAAACTGATGCGCATGCTGCCAGGCTTGGCATACCTTCCTCCCTTGCACGTTGAACAGGCCTTCGAAACTGTGTTCGATCCTGCATCTCCGGTGTATGATGCACGTGGGCAACCAATCTTCGACTATTTTGAGGACACGTATATTGGCAGACCTCGCCGTCGTGGTCCTCGTCATCCGCCGATGTTCTCCATTGACATGTGGAACGTGCACGACCGCGTCCTCACTGATGCTGCCAAGTCCAACAAACAGCTGCGAAGGGTGGCATCACGCCTTTCAGAACGTGGTCGGGGCGTGCTACCCCAATCTTTGGAGGCTGATAGAGGCCCTCAAGAAAGAACAGGCACTAGTCCAGGCGGACGTCACACGTCTACTGGGAGGCCAGGCTCCAGCGCCCAAAAGGCGCAAGTACAAAGACTTACAGAAACGGACGGATAAAGACGATCGTTACACAATACAATGACGGAGGTCGGGGGCTGCTTGAAACAATGGAAGGACTCGCCTTTGCTTTCATGTTCTAGTGTTGACGTCTTCAGAGACAAGCTATTCAGTTCCTTAGCAACTGGACATTACGGGTTTTGTGGAAGAACGTGGGATGATGCATTCAGGTTTTAATTCATACAACGGATGTTATATGACATATCAATAAAAATCGAATTGTTAGAAAAATGAACTTAACTCTGTGTGTGTGTGTGTGTGTGTGTGTGTGTGTGTGTGTGTGTGTGTGTGTGTGTGTGTGTGTGTGTGTGTGTGTGTGTGTGTGTGTGTGTGTGTGTGTGTGATACGCTCTATGGAGAAAGAAAGAAAGAAAAAGAATAGATTTTTGTGGGATAAACTCAATCAAGCCTATTAGTCACTCAGTTTTGCAGTTTCGCAGACACTTTTACACACACACACACACACACACACACACACACACACACACTCTCACTCTCTCTCTCTCTCTCTCTCTCTCTCTCTCTCTCTCTCCTCTCTCTTCTCTAGCGCTATAATGTACGGCGCTACAATGTACGGCGCTAAAATTTCGCCACGCTGAAATGTACGATGCTCATGGAACCGTCCGCAGGAGTGTCAGCCAGCGTACGCAGAAGAAGAAGAAGATAGGGATTTGATACCAAAAAAAAAAAAAAAATCCCCATCCCTTTGCAAAGGTCTCTTCATTCCTATAAATCCTGAGGACAGGATTTCTCATCCAACACACGAACCACTTTAACACGTCTGATTCAACAGCAAATCCTTTGCTACTGATCCTATGACGCTAAATCACATTTACCACATTTCCCCCTTGTGGGTCATGAACAAAGTCTCTCAAGTAAGATGGCTAGATTGTCCCAGAATACTGCCTGAACGTAAAAGGCATGTCAAGCTACCAGGTCGCCAAACGCACGGAGAAAAAAAAAAAACACTTTAAAAAACAAAAGCCAGAGCGAGCTGAGCTGACAAAAAAAGAAACAATTTAGCTGCTATGGCAAGCACAGTCTGTTCCATGGTTGAGCAGGAAGTGTGAAGAGTTATCTTCTTGAAGGGCAAGTAACAGAATGGGATAGACGACAACGCTGTCTCCCAGACCAAAACACTACAGCCAATGTTAAGAAGATCGGACGCAAAATCTTCCAAATTATTCAAGAACAAATTCATGGACCATTGCACGAAATCAACAAATCAAACGCGGACAGCGGGCTGTAATGTCCAATCACCCTTCCTCAGGATCGTCACATAAGCCACAACTGAAAACTGCACCATTCAGTACCGAGTGTAGCCACCGTTTGCCGCCAGGCAAGCGGCACAACGTCGACGCATGGAGTCCACCAGGGTCCGAAGAGTGTCCCGCGGTATGGCCTGCCACTCCTGCTGCAGAAAGAGAGTGAGCTGGGCCACGTCAACAGGCAGGGGGTGGTTGTGGGCTACCCGCCGTCCAAGGACATCCCAGAGGTGCTCAATTGGAGCCAGATCGGGTGAGCGAGATGGCCACTGCATCCGGATGATCCCCTCTGCTGCAGATGATCGTCCACGACACGGGCTCGGTGTGGACGGGCGTGTCGTCTTGGAAAACAGCAGCGTTACCCATGGCCTGAAGGGCGGGCTGGGATCAGGGGCCTCACAATCTCGTCACGGTACCGCACCCCTGTCAGCATGCCTTGAATGACGTACAGGGGAGTTCTGTCTTGACGACTGAAGCCACCCCAGACCATCACAGAACCCCCTCCGTAACGATCCACCTCACGAACTGTGGCGTCAGCAAAACGTTCTCCTGGCCTTCGCCACACTCGGGTCCTGCCGTCATTGAATGCCAAGGTGAAGCGGGACTCATCTGTGAACAGCACTCGAGACCATTGCTGCCTCGTCCAGCGAACGTGATGACGACACCAGTCTGCCCGTGCTCTGCGGTGAGCTGGAGTAAGTGGTACTCGGAACTGCTGGTCTCCGGGATGACAGCCCGAACTCGTGCAAACGGTTACAAACTGTCCTTCTACTGACATTGACATTTGCAGCCTGCAGGAGCTCACGCCTTAAGGTGGATGAGGTGACAGTCCGATTGCGTAGGGCAGACAGCAGGAGGAATCGGTCAGCATGTCTGTCGGTACACCGAGGACGGCCTGATCGTGGCCGATCCTGCACGCTGCCAGTGGCCTGAAACCTCTCTACAAGACGTTGGATGGTGGAATGGGACACGTTCAGACGCCTAGCCACCTCGCGGCCAGAAATCCCTTCGTCAATCAACGCTAAGGCACGTCCACGATCGGCAGGGTCCAGTCTTTGCCTTTGTGCCATGCTTTTTTGGGCTGGCGTAGACGACCGTTCTGTTTACAGATTTGTGGCCAACGGCGTCTGATCTGTGTTCATGAACGAGGTGCTACCGGTTTTACGTGGTTTCCGCACGTGCAGCTGCGCTCCACCTTGTACCGCTGTGGGTTTTTAGGTGTTGTGATCTGTTAAGGAACATCTGTTCAATATGTCTAATCAAGTTTGGGTCATTGTGACTTCGTTTCAAGCCTATTATTTACACACTCAGACACTAGCGTCAAAATGACAGGTGGCCCTTAACCTTTTGCCAGTAGTATACATTCGTAAATGGTTTCTACGGAATTATACCCTGGCTGAACCCAACATATTCCGAGTACCTCTGAACGCTTAGGTCTCTGACCAGTACAATAGGACACTCTACAAACCTTTTTCATTTTGCCAGCAATCTTGTTTGCCAAAGGGTGAACGTCACTACCCTAACCACCAGACGTTTGAAGGATCCTTTAATGCTGGAATAAACAGAAAACCGTATCTCTGTAAAGTTAGGAAAGCACGTTGCACAAACATTACGGACAAAAGCATGAATTTTACAAAGGAAGAACAACAAAGCTAATAGTGCAGCCGAAGAATAAGATAAGATAAGATAATGCTGCTTATAGCCCAGCCGACAGCAAAGGGCCACATCAGGGCTGTCACCATGTTAAAATCAACTCACAAGTCATCTAAAAAAAAAAAAAAAAAAAGGCTTTCACACATCTCTTTAAATAACATCTTCTAAAAACGCACCGGAAAATTCGTTAAAAATCCTTCTTCCGTTAAATCTTAAATCAGATAAAAAAAAAAAAAAAATTAATCTCTCCCAAAAGCTCAAAGATCACGTCAGGTGGGTCATCTCTGAACAGGGTTTTCATGGACTCTGCTGTAAAGTGTTTATGTCTCGTATCGTGCAAGTCCCAACAATCTAAGAGAATATGTTGTACTGTGAGTGGAACATGACATGGAATACACCACGGAGCTTCTTCAGCCGAAGAATAAAGACAGCAGGAAAGTTGGAGAGGTGGGAAAAAACAGAAAGCAAAAAATGACGAGGGAGCAGAGTCATACATCATAATGGCGTTATAATCTGACAATTTCGACGGAAGCAAATAATGACAAAAAGAGATCTTGTCCTTGTTATAAACTGTTGTCGCTACAACTGCTACGTCTCCGTGTCATTCACAGCAATCAACAAAGCAAACAGATGCACACCAGACTTGCAGTGATGGAGCCGACATAATAATCTTGTAGAAAGTAAACGCTCTTTTACCAGCTTTTAGAGATCTATTTTCAGAAAACCGATGAAGCGCCCATAATTTCAAACAGGAGGTGCAGCAGATGACAATCTGTGGAGGCTCTCCACCCATTTCATTTTTCAGTCTGGTCTCTTGTTGTAGACAAGAGAGAGAGAGAGAGAGAGAGAGAGAGAGAGAGAGAGAGAGAGAGAGAGAGAGAGAGAGAGACTGGGGCGCTCAGGATGGGGGTGAGGCGGGAGGTAGGGGAAGGAAGAGGAGGAGGAAGAAGAAAAAGCAGCAGCTCAACAGACCGGAGGAAGCATGGGCAAGCAAAGAAAACAGAATCTCTCTCTCTCTCTCTCTCTCTCTCTCTCTCTCTCTCACTCTCTCTCACTCTCTCTCTCTCTCTCTCTCTCTCTCTCTCTCTCTCTCTCTCTCTCTCTCTCTCTCTCTCTCTCTCTCTCTCTCTCTCCTCTCTCTCTCTCTCTCCTCTCTCTCTCTCTCTCTCTCTCTCTCTCTCAAGTACTCCACTGCCTTCTCTCTCTACTGAACTGATACTGGTGTGGGGCAGAACAGCAGTGGCAAAGGTCGTCGCTGTCTGGACGACAATGGTGGGACGCCAGTGAACGGTAATTCCATGTAGCCCCTCCTTTCTTTCCCTTCAAATGGCCACACCACCGGCAAACGTCTAATGTACCCATGGATGTTTTCCTTTGTAGGCACAGGTCATAAATGACCCATATCGACTTGCTGCTGTATTTTGGGATGGTAATAATTCTTTCTTTATGATTTTCTTCCACATCATGTATCAAACAGACTAAATCTGGACTAAACAGTTCATCAGATAAAGTACCCAGACTTTTTATTTAAGAGGATAGGAAGCGATCAGTCCACAGACATTCTTTGAGGAGTTTATATTCCCGGTTCTTTTGAATGCTGGAGTTTTACTCCTGCATCAAAGGTAAAGTTCCACGCAGCCTGGATACTATTTTCGAGCGATATTGGGTTCTTGTTTACTATCCCAAAGACTCTTGAAAGCTGCTGGACAAAAGTAGTTGAAATCGTTGAAAGCAATCTATTCATCTCCAACATCGCTCTAGACATCCCAAGCAATTCAGCTCCTTTAAAGTGAAAAGCAAACAGATCTATGTCCGCTTTTTATAATTGGAATGACAGAAAGGAAAGAATTAAAAAAAAAGACATACAAGTGGATCAGAGAGAGAGAGAGAGAGAGAGAGAGAGGAGAGAGAGAGAGAGAGGAGAAAGAGAGAGAGAGAGAGGTACAGAAAGAGAAAGAGAGAGACAGAGACAGAGAGAGATGGATATAATGAGACAGAGGGGGGAGGGAGGTAGGAAAGAAGCGAATGAGCGAGACAGACAGACTGCAAAAGAAACAGACTGACGAACAGATGATGACAGAATTAGAGAGAGATGGTAAAAGAAACTGAGAGAAACAAAAATGCAGAGGAGATAGGAAAGAGTATCATAGATGAAACAAAAGATACATCAACAGGGACAACGAAAAAAAAAACCAAGAAGGAAACGTGCTGTATCAAAAAAAAGAGGAAGACGTCTGGGATAAAAGCATCTCCCACTGTGGACCTGCCAGTCCCTGCAGCGGGCCTCAACAAACCTTGACACACTGGCAACAGAAAGCAACGTGTCCCCGTTGTCCTCCTCAGCGGGAACCCGGCACCTCGCCCCATTTTCTCATTCATGCCAGACAACAAAGCTGAAGCGAAGAACAAACAGAAAGACGGAGAAGACATCCGACATAATCAGGCCAACAGACAGATGCATCACTCTTCTGGGAACAGACGCTTTTTTTTTTCTTTTTTTTTTTTTTTTTTGTATGGGGCTGGAGGTAGTGGAGGGACGGAGAGAAAAAGGAGGGTGGGAGGAGACGCAAACACTTTTTTTTTTCGCGGGAGGTGGAGGAGGGGAGGGGAGAGGGAGAGACGTAAGGAGAGTGGGGGTGCAGGAGGCATTTGTGGCAGTGATGGCATATTCAAGTCTTAGACTCTTTTCCACTTCTTGCCTTCTCTCCATTTTTCTTTTTTTTTTTTGTAGTCTGATGGTTGCATTCTGCAGAATAAGAAAGACAGATAAGAGAGAGAGAGAGAGAGAGAGAGAGAGAGAGAGAGAGAGAGAGAGAGAGAGAGAGAGTGTGTGTGTGTGTGTGTGGTGTGTGTGTGTGTGTGTGTTTGATTGAAAAACAGTGAGCTAATCACAAAAAAAATGGGGGGGGGGGGGGGGAGAGAGAGAGAGAGAGAGAGACAGACAGACAGACAGACAGACAGACAGAGACAGAGAGAGAGAGCAGACACACAGTGAGAGAGACAGAGAGAGACACACAGAGAGACAGATAGACAGACAGAGAGAGGAGAGAGTTTGTTTGAGAGAGAGAGAGAGAGAGAGAGAGAGAGAGAGAGAGAGAGAGAGAGAGAGAGAGAGAGAGAGACTCCCAAACATCCAACAGCTGAACTCTTCAGACGAAGGGAAAAATAGTTAAGTGGCGATAATTATGGACCATTTTGTCAGTTTCCAAACTGTTTGCCCCACACATCACATCCCCCCCCCCCCCTCCCCCCCCCCCCCCCCCTCCCCCACACAAAAAAAAAAAAAAGAGAGAAAACGTGAAAACGATGAAAAGAAAGAAAATAAAAATTGGCAGAGCAGTCTGCAAAGAATGTGGATATGAAGACGTCAAAGCAATGATCATAAGCACAGTAAAGTTTACCTTTAGAAACTCTTGGAAGGTAAACTACATCTAGAGATACCACATCTAAGTGAAAACGGAAGCAGATGACAGACTGTTTTTCACCTGGAGAAAAACAAGAGACAAAGAAATATGAAGAAACAAGACAAAAAAAAAAAAACAAACAAAACTGAAGGACAACGGATTGAAAGCATGAACAACAGCAACAAGAAAAAAAAGAACAAAAACGAAACACAAAAACAACAAAAAAAATGACTGAACGAGTGATTAAGAATCAAAACACGAAAAGAAAGATGAAAAAAAAAAAAAAAAAAAAAAAAAAACAGAACATCGTATTCCACCACAGTCACTGCGGCTGAAAACTGCATTTGATATTAAGATAGCCAGGGGCAATATGTGTATTCACTACAATAACAATTTGAAAACAATGTATTCACTACAATAACAATTTGAAAACAAACGGGGGTATGGAAGCAATTTCCCGCAAGACAGGAAGGAAGGCATTATCAGAATGAAAGAAGGAAATCTACTGTTTGGGAAAGTGGGCAACAAACCTGTCTTCACTGCACGAGAATGTAGTCACATGCAGATAGCGACTGATACCAAAAACCAAATCCCATCCCTGAGGACAGGATTTCTCATCCAACTCACGAACCACTTTAACGCGTCTGATTCAACAGCAAATCCTTTGCTACTGATCCTATGACACTAAATCACATTTACCACATTTCAATCTCCCAACCATCCATATATTTGGTTAACATAAAAAAAAAAAAAAAAAAAAACTGAGTAACTTTCGGTATCTTAATTGGGATACGGACCCTCCTGTCCACCCCCAACCCTCACACCCAACCCCTTCCTTACTAACCCACCCATCCCTACATCTTCGAAATGACAAGAAAATTCAGTTATTCTTTAACAGGATTTCTTGAATAAGACAAACTGCGAATGAAGAAATACTTCATAACAACAAGAACCACCCGACTCCTCCACAACTCAGTACTGAAAAAAAAAAAACAAACAGGGGCGCAAAAAGGAAAAAAAAAAAACCTAAAGGAAAGTAAGGGAAAGGGAAAGAAATTATAAATAAGGAAAACCAAAATGAAATCGAACATGACTCTCTCTCTCTCTCTCTCCACACACACACACACACACACACACACACACACACACAGGTCGAAGATTTACTGAGGAGTCTGGACAATTACAGCCTAGTTTTCGTGACCGAAGAAAACCAAATGAATCTCTAACTACACAGGAGACCGGAGCAGACAAGAAGCTAAAAATAGCCACAGACAGAAACAGCCAACGCTGCACAACAGACGCGCTTTTTTTTTTTTTTTTTTTTTTTCTCGAGCTTTCAGGCTTACAACGCAAACATGCCCTTTCAGTTTCAAACAGGCTGAACTAACTAAAATTGCAGATCACCTCTCTCTCTCTCTCTCTCTCTCTCTCTCCTCTCTCTCTCTCTCTCTCTCTCCTCTCTGCCCCCCCCCCCCTCTCTCTCTGTCTCTTACACACAAATATTAACAATAAATAAGATGGGGGTGGGGTGGAGATGAAGGAGTGGGTAGGTGGGGGGGGGGGGGTGGCGAAGAGATAGTAGCATGACATGTTTGTGCATATGTAAATGGCTGAAACTTTTTTTGTTTTGTTGTTGTTGTTGACCCTGACATAAACGCTTAGATTTCTGCCCAGCACACACACTCAGACATTAAAAAAAAACCCACATTGTTCGAATCTTTCACCCTGTGTGCTGATTTCGAACTGACAGAACTGATAAACTGGTCTGATTATCAATTGTCCCCGGTACAAAAAAAAAAGAATCAATATATTCGCTGCAGGGTAATCTTCGATAGACTAAATATCGGACTTTTTGCTGAAATTCTTTCCGTCCGAACAAAGATAAATAGCGTCTCTGTATATTAAGAAAACAGATAATACCAACATTTAAGGCAAAGCAATGGATTGGAATATAGGGGGACACACAAAACTGAGAAGAAGAAAAAAGAAAAGAACAAAATTAGCACAAAAGATGGAAAGATGGAAAAAATGGAGATCAAACAATACTAAAGTTAAAGAGGGTAAGATACGATTGCTTTTTTTTTCCGCAGACAGTTTCAGCGACTGCATATGTTTCACAAGCTTTGTGTTATCAGCAACAAACACACACATATTGTCTTCGTTCCGCACTTCCGTTCCACCAATTACTAGAAACCCTCTGTCACTCATGGTAGTTCACAAAGCTGAACAGAGCAGCCAGTCTTTTAATGACGGAGCCGACATCAAATGGACAGATAATTTGGTAGGAGGGAAACCCGTTCTAACCAGCTTTGATATTTTTCAGAGAACCAGTTGGACGTCCTTTGTATTTCAAACAGGCAGGGCAGTAAATTACAGTCTGCTGGCTGAGTCTCTCCAATTTGTGTCTCTTAGTCCCATTTCCGGCCAAACACACACACACACACACACACACACACACACACACACACACACACACACAGGGAGAGAGACAGACAGACAGACAGACAGACAATTGATGGGGGCAAGAGAAGGAGAGCAGGCGGAAGAGAAAGAGTCGATACAAGAGGCGGGCAGAGCGTGGGCAAAAAGAAAAGGGAACCTCTCTCTCTCTCCCTCTCCCCCCACCCTCTCTCTCTCTCTCTCTCTCACACACAAACATTCCCCCACCTGCTCTCTCTCTCTCCCTCTCTCTCTCTCAAAAACATCCCCCACCTGCTCTATCTCTCCCCCCCCCTCTCTCTCTCTCTCAAAACATTCCCCCACCTGCTCTCTCTCTTCCCCCCCCCCCCTCTCTCTCTCAAAACATTCTCCCACCTGCTCTCTCTCTCTCTCTCTCTCTCTCTCTCTCTCTCTCTCTCTCTCTCTCTCTCTCTCTCTCTCTCTCTCATGATGTGAGTGGTGATGTGGGTCAGAACAGCAGTTGCAAAGGTCGTCGCTGTCTGGACGACAATGGTGGGACGCCATTGAACGGTAATTTCATGTAGCCCCTCCTTTCTTTCCCCTCAACTGGCCACACCACCGGCAAACGTTTGATGTATCCAGTGATTTTTTTTTTGTAGACACAGGCCATAATGACAAATATCGACTTGCTGCTGTATTTTGGGCTGATGCTAATTCTTGAATTATTTCCTCCGCACTGTGTGTTATGTAAAACAGACAAAATCTGGACTAAACAAATCTTAAATAATGTTAGCGAACCGCCCAGAGAAACGTGGGACAAACGAGTCACAAGACAAACCACGACGCCTTTCGACCTCTTAGCGTTCATTGTACTATTTGTTTGTGTCTTGCCTGAAGAAGACCTACGAGGTCGAAACGCGTCGTGTTTTGTCTTGAGACTCGTTTGTCGACGTTTCTCGTGGCGGTTCGCTAACATTTATTTAAGATTTGTTTAGAATCCCGCCTGCAGTCGTCTCACTTTGCAACTGGACTAAACTGTCAATCAAGCACCCAAACTTTTTTTATGTGACAGGAAAGGAAGTGATGATCCCTGAGACATTCTTTTGACAACTTAATACTCCTTCTTCTTTTAAATGCTTGATTTTATTGTGGTTTTAAAAATATGGTTCTACAAAGCCTGGACACTAGTTTCGAGCATTGTGGGGACTTCTAATTACCATCCCCCCCCAACATCCTGAAACTTGTCCAGACTCTTCAATAAATCGTCAGCATACACGCACGCATTGCAGTGTGAATGCACGTGCACACGCGCATACGCGCACGCGTACACTCACACACACACACACACACACACACACACACCACACACACACACACACACACACACACGCACACACACGCACAGAGAGAGAGAGAGAGGATAGAGAGAGAGAGAGAGAGAGAGAGAGAGAGAGACTCACAGGTTGACGATCTAACGAGGTGACAATCACAGCTTACTTTTCCTTACTGGAGAAAACAAAAGTGCATCACAAAGTGAAAGAGAGCTGACAGCAGGCTGAATGGCGACACCACACAGAGACAGCTAATGCCACACAACACACACACACCTTTCTTTCTCTGGGGCTCTTAGGTTTTCAAGGCAAAGCATGCCATTTCCATTTTAAACTGGCAGAACTACATCATT
>JADBJO010026239.1:5000-22756 GCA_016801955.1 Conus betulinus | reverse complement strand
AAATAAAGGTGCCTTTCTAGCAATGTGCGCGATATTGGAGTCCTTTACGTTCCGTTTTTTTTTTTTTTTAAATTAGTTTTGCACTTTTCCTCATACTTCAATGATGTAATGTGATAGTTGTTGTATGTGTGCCTTTCTTGCCTTAATCTCTCTCTGTCTAAGTCTCTCTCTCTCTCTCTCTCTCTCTCTCTCTCTCTCTCTCTCTCTCTCATACATTCACAAGCACACACACACATGCATACAAACATGCAAACGCACATATGTGTGTGTGTGTGTGTGCGTGTGTGTGTGTGTGTGTGTGTGTGGTGTGTGTGTGTGTGTGTGTGTGTGTGTGTGTGTGTGTGTGAGTGAGTGCGCGCGCATATACACTCACATACATACATACATACAGAGAGAGAGAGAGAGAGAGAGAACTCTGAACTCTGAACTCTGAAATGGTTAATGAATAGGCCTTAGGCCCATGTCATGATGGGTGGGTTACAAAACAAAAATCCATTATAGCGACATGACACAGAGCATTTGACAACAAGTATCAATAAACTTTTGTCTCTGAACAAATTAATGTTTTACTCTCTGAAGCAAACAGCATTGTTAATTTGTGCTGTGATGGACAGTTGTAATACTTAGCTGGAATATATTGTTCCCTTAATCCTTGGTATTTTGGACAGTGTAATACAAAGTGCTTTTCTGTTTCAATTTGAAACTCACAGAACGGGCATAACAAATCATTTTCAGTTACATTTCTCTTAAAGCGCATTTTTGTGCACATTTAACTGAGACACACCTAATCGAATTCTGACTAGGCTAATTCTGGCCTGTATATGATGATTCACCATTGGTAAGTACGAGGATAAAATCAGGTCACTTTTAAATGTTCTGTATAACTGAAAACGTTTCATTGTGCTCAATATCTGAGAGCCAGTGAGCTTTGTAGCCATTAACCAGTTTATTTCTTAAGGCTTTTCAAAAACGCGACTTCGTTACCGACTCCTTGATTTTCCCAAACTTCTTCAAATCCATGTTGGTACAGAAAGAAGCACACAGAAGATGCCAAGTATTTTTGTTTTTTCTCATGAAAAAATAACAACATTTTGTAAGCTTTCTTAGGTAAACGATGAGACGGCATCTTCAATATCCTTAACCAGTACTTAATGCTCTTCAAGTATAGATTTACATACAATGGAAATCTACCTAACTCTCCATACACCATCACATTAGGAGTTTCTTATGCTTACATTTAAAAATCTTTTTAATGCGAAAAGATGCACTTTTTCTACCACATCAACATTTCCAATGATGCCCCATACCTCTGCTCCATAACTAAGTACTGGTTGAATCTGAGCATCAAAGAGTTGAAAAAATATAGAAGGGGATTTTTCCTCCCAAGGACACCACAGTACTTTAAATATACTAATAACTCCTTTCTTTGCTCGGCATGCCATATCATTTAAAACTGTGCGTGAAGGAAGTCTGGTAGACATAATAACTCCCAAGTACTTATACATGTTAACAACTGTCATCTTGGTCTGCCCATAAAACCATTTTTCTTGGTCAGAGATATATCCACCATTTTCTAAATATGACTATGTTTGATTTCTCCAAGTTAACTATAAGACCGAGTCTTTTTGACGTGTTTGTACAAAACATTTAACTGGTTTTGAAGACCTGCAACTGAGTCAGATAACAAAATAATGTCATCAGCAAACATAAGTATCAAAATTTCCACAAAATCAGGTAACAACTGAATGCCATGTTTCCCTTCTCTGAATAATATCCACAGCCAGTTCATTAATGAAAAGGGAGAAAAGAAGAACTGGACTACACACCTCCCCTTGCTTTAGACCTGATGGACATAAAAAATGCATCACTTAAATCCCTTCCTGCTCTAACTCTTGCTTTAACAATGTTATACATGCTAGTTATTGCCCGATACATTTTCCCATGAATCCCTCTTTTTTTCAAAATGCACCATAAATTTGCACGATGGACAGAATCGAAAGCTTTTCTGAAATCAATAAACGCAACATAAAGTTTCTTGTGAAGTAACAGTTGTTTCTGAACCATGGCAAACAATGTAAAGACATGATCAATAGTACTATACTTTTTTTCTAAACCTGCCTGGCAGTCATCAATGACATGGTTCTCTTCATCCATTTGTTCAGTCGTCCATTCAGAATATGGCTATACAATTTACTGCATATATTCAACAAAGATATTCCCCTGTAATTATCAGGTAATTCCTGTCGCCCCCTTTTTTGAATAGGGTTGAATAACTGACTCTGACCACTGAAGGGGATAAGTTCCAGTAGAAAACAATGTATTGAACAATATGACTAAAAATGGAGCAACTACAGTAACTGAGTTTTTGAAGATTTCTCCGATAATTCCATCAGGACCAGCAGCCTTTTTATTCCTTAATGAACGAACCGCGGCATAAACTTCACTTTCCGAAATGTCACACTCAAGAGAATCTGTGTTATGCTGGTTTGACCCATCATCAACCTGTTCTTCTGACTCGTCAGCAATATCTTCTGACCGGCCACAGTTCACACCAGACTCAAATACTTGGGAAAAATGTTTAAAACCATTCATCTTTGGTAATTTTGTTGTCGGTAACTTTATTGCACGAAAGAGATTTTACTTTGCTCCAAAACCCAGTGGGGTTATTGATTAGTGTGCAAGCGCTTAGAGAGAGAGAGAGAGAGAGAGAGAGAGAGAGAGAGAGGAGAGAGAGAGAGAGAGAGAGAGAGAGAGAGAAAATGGACACAGAGACACAGACAAGCTGAGAAACATCTGGGAGATTCTGGACCTGGAAAAGACTTCTTGGGAAACAGAACATCTGAGGTTGGGTTTGAAACCTGTAACAGAAATGGACTCTCCAATATCAAAGTGAGAAAAGTGCCAGAGCTTGTTCTCTGTATCGTACAATGTTCTTTGGTCCCCTAACTGCGGTATCACTCCTTAGCCGTGTTTTCTGGCTCCGAGTATGCAGTCACTCCAGCTTCTGTTGATTGTAGACTGTCTCGGCGCTCACGGGGATCAATCAATACCAAGTCGCCACACAGCACTCCACTAAAGTAGACGCTGCGTTGTCGCTACGTGATTTCACTGGCGTTCAGTGGTGCTTGTCCCGATACAACATGCACTGGCTACAAACTTCAAAGGTTCCTATAGACGACCCTAATTGTGATGTCATGCAGTGGGAAAGTGCCACCACCTTTGTCCTGCGACAGTACACAGGAACATGCCGACACTGGAATTTTCATACGAACTCGCGAGGACCATGGGTATTTAGAGATAAAAGCTGAAGCCAATACAGAGCAAGGCATGGATACTCATACAACATTAACCACTTCTTTGAATGATGATCGACTGCATGATGATATGATACCATAGAGTTCCACTTTGCTTTGTAACCGTCTGTCAGCTACTCCCAACGCTTCGTTAACAAAATGTTCCAATATTAACCAGACTCGGGAGAAACCGACACCTGCAGCATTCGTCTGACTTTTTGAATTACATTCCCAGAGACGCATAAGTGAAGACTGATTGTGATTGTCAGTCTTCTCAATTTGACATTATTGCTTATTTGATCATTCTGGGCAAAGCCGACTAGATCGGACAAGTCTCTCAAATATGAGTGACAGATGGGATTCGAATCCACGATCTCCCAGTCCCTAACCAACAGCATAATCGGTTTATTTACTTATTCATTTATTGATTTATTCGTCTGTCTATTTATTTACTTATTCATTTAATTATTTGAAAAGAATCAGTAACTGAATGATTCAAACACAGAGACACGATTAGTTGACAATCCTCAAAGACACATAATGACAAATGATACAGGGGGGGAATTTTCAATTGTCTTTAAAATGTCCTCTGTGCCAATGGTTTGGTCTGCTTTCTAAAAAAAAAAAAAAAAGAAAGAAAACACCATTGTCTCTTCTATGAGCTGCAAAGACATCTGTCTGGTCTCTTTACCATCTTGTTTAGAGGGGAGGTGGGATAGCAGCGAATGATGGAGAGAGGGTGGGACTGGAAGGAAGGTGACAATACTGAGTTAAATGCGTTTCGGAACTTGATCTCTTCCTCAGGTGTGGTGTGTGTGTGGTGTGTGTGTGTGTGTGTGTGTGTGTGTGTGTGTGTGTGTGTGTGTGCGTGTGTGTGTATGTGAGCACGTGGATGGCTAGATGACTGATTACTTTCATTTTTTGTTCTGATCCTGTTGATTGGTTGAGTTTTTTTGGTCTGTCCTATGTTCTGTCTATCCAGCTGCCTGTCGGCCTCTCTCTCTCTCTCTCTCTCTCTCTCTCTCTCTCTCTCTCTCCCTCCCTCCCTCCCTCCCTCCATCTCTCTCTCCTTCTCTCTCTTTCCATCTGGCTCTTTGTCTACCACCCTCCCTACTTTTCATCCGAAAAAGAGATTGCTAAATGACAAAAGGCAACGTTTGTACCTGCCTTGACTTTAATGACACAGACAGACAGACAGACAGACAGACAGGACAGACAGGCAGGCAGGCAGTTGGATGGACAGAGGGGCAGAGAAAGAAAAACGCAGACAGATACAAGATACACAGAGACAGAGACAGGCGCAACGAGAGGAGAGAGAGAGAGATGAGAGAGCGAGATGAGAGAGATGAGAGGAAGAGGGGGGAGGGAGGAGAGAGAGAGGTAGAGAGGAGAGAGGGGAGACGGAGATGACGGAGAGAGAGAGAGAGGGTGGGGAGAGGAGGGAGGAGCGGAGAGCGACGAGGGAGAGGCAGAGAAGAGGGAGAGAGAGAGAGGAAGGGGGGGAGAGATGGGGGGGGGGGGGGGTTATGGAGAGATGAGGAGGGTCAGTAGGGAGGAGAGGAGAGGGGTGGGGGAGAGGTGGCGTTAGGAGGGAGAGAGGAGAGATTAGAGGGAGAGGGAGAGGGGGGGGGGGGAGGGGGTGGGGGAGGGAGATGAGGAGGGAGGGGAGCGAGGGGTAGGGGGTGGGGGGAGAGAGGGAGAGGGGGGGGTAGGGAGAGGAGGGGAGGCAGGGGGAGAGAGAGAGTGGGGTAGGGATGGAGGAGAGAGAGGAAGGGGGAGGAGAGGGTTCGTGTGGGGGCGGGGAGGAGAAGGGGGTGGGGTGAGTGGGATAGGGGGGGGGGTGGAGAGGAGAGGGGAGAGAGAGAGTGGAGGGAGGGAGAGACGGAGAGCAGAGGTATGTGGGTTGAGAGGAGGGTGGGACGGGGGGGGGGGTAGAGGGGGGGGTGGAGCGGGGGATGGAGGAAGGTGGAGGGGGATGGAGGGAGAGTGGGAGAGTTAGGGGGGAGGGTGGGTGAGAGGGAGGAGGGGGGGGGGGAAGAGGAGAGGGGAGGGGAGGAGGAGGTGGGGGGGATAGAGTAGGGAGGGGGAGAGAGGTGAGGGAGGGGGGGGGAGAGAGATGAGGGAGGTGAGGGAGGAGGGAGGGGAAGGAGTGGTTGGAGGGTGGGGGGGGAGGGGCGTGGGCGAGGAGGAGAGAGGAGAGTAGGGGAGGCTGGTGGGGCTAAGAGGGGAGGGGGAGGGGAGAGGAGACGAGAGGTAGGGGGTAGGAGGGGTAGGGGGAGGGGTGGAGGAGGTGAGGTAGGGGAGCAGGAACAGGGGGGGGGGGGGAGGGGGGAGGGGGGAGAGGGGGGGAGAGGGCGAGAGAGGAAGGAGAGAGGAGATGAGGGTTGGGTGGTTGGAGGGAGGGAGGAGGAGAGAGGGGGAGGGAGAGAGGGAGAGGGCGAGAGAGAGGGGAGGGGGAAAGAGGGGGGGGAGGAGAGGGAGGAGGCGAGGTGGGTGGGGGGGTAGGGGAGAGGGAGGGGAGAGGGAGAGAGGGAGAGAGAGAGGCGAGGGAGGGTAGGGGGGAGAGGTGGAGAGCAGGAGAGGTGGGAGGATGGGGGTTGGGGGGAGTAGGGAGGGAGAGTGGAGAGGGAAAGGGAGGGGAGAGTCGAGGGAGAGAGAGGGAGGGGGAGGGAGGTGGATGGAGTGGGTTGAGAGGGAGGGGGGGGGTGTGTAGAGAGGGGAATGAGGAGAGAGGGGGAGGAGGTGAGAGGAGGGGTGATGAGAGGGGGGTGAGGGCGTAGAGAGGGAGTGGGAGAGATGGATGGAGAGAGGGAGGGGTGGTAGGGGGCGAGGGGGGAGGAGGGAGAGAGGAGGAGGATGGAGACGAGGGGTGCGGGGGTGGAGGGGTTAGTAGGGTAGGGAGGGGAGGGGGGGGCGGGGAGAGGAGGGAGAGAGGAGGGAGAGAGGGGGGGAGGGGATGAGGGAGAGAGGGGAGTGGTAGGGTATTGGTGAGGGGAGGGAAGAGTAGAGGGGAGAGGAGGATGGGGGGAGGTGTCGGGAGGTGGAGGAGAAGAGGGGGGGTGGGAGGGAGAGAAGCAGGGAGGAGAGGAGAGGATGGGGAGTGGGGAGAGAGGGGGTGAGGGAGATGAGAGAGGCGAGAGGGGGAGTAATGGTAGGGGGAGGGGGGAGGTGGAGAGATAGGAGGGAGGCGTAAGGGGGAGAAGGTGGGTGGAGTGTGGTGTGGAGAGAGGGAGGGGTTGAGAGAGGGGGGGGGGGGGGGGGGGGAGAGAGCGGGGGGGGGGATAGTAGGGGGGGAGGGGTAGGGGAATGGCAGAGAGGAGAGGAGAGAGAGGAGGAGAGGGTGGGTGGAGGAGAGGAGGGGAAGGTGAGAGGGGGTCGGAGAGAGGGGCGATGGAAGGAGGGAGGACGGGGATGAGGGAGGGGGAGAGAGGGGGGAGGGGGGAGGGTAGAGGGGGGAGGGCGGGGTGGTTGACGAGAGGGGGATGGAGGGAATAGAAGAGGGATGTTTTGGGGGGGGTGAAGAGAGGGAGAGGAGGAGAGGGGAGGAGGAGGAGAAGAGGGGTATGGAGGAGAGAGAGGGAGGGAGGAGTGAGGAGAAGAATGAGAGAAGCGAGGGGGGGGGGGAGAGAGAGGGGCGAGTAGTGGGGGAGGGGGAGAGGGGAGGGGGAGGGGGGAGAGGAGGGGGAGTGTTGTGATGGATGAGGGGAGAGGGAAGGAGGAGAGAGGGGGGAGAGGGGGGGGGGGGGGATGGAGGGGCGGAGGAGGGAAGGGGGGAGAGAGTGGAGCGAGGGCTGGGGAGGAGGAGAGGGGGGGAGAGGGGGAGAGGAGGGGGGGTAAGAGGAGGAGTAGTAAGGGGATGGGGGGGGAGGGTGTAGGTGTAGGGAGAGGGGGGGGGGACCGGGGGGGGGGAGGGGTCGGGGAGACGGGGTAGGAGGGGGGGGGGGGAGGGTAGGTAGGAGAGGAGGCTGGGGGTTAGAAGGTTACGGGAGGAGAGAGGGATGGGGAGGGGGGATGAGGGGGGGAGAGAGGAGAGTATGGTGGAGAGAGGGGGGGTTCGGGGAGGGTGGGAGGGGGGGTAGGAGAGTGGAGAGGGGGGGCCGGGAGGGGTGGGGGACGAGGGGGATGGGGGGAGGGAGACGGGAGGGGAGAGAGAGGGGGAGGTGAGGAGAGTAGGAGGAGAGGAGGGAGGGGGGGACCGTGAGAGAGGGAGGAGGAGGAGGAGGGAGGGGAGGAGGAGGGGGAGGAGGGGAGAGAGACGAGAGGAGGAGGAGGAGGGGAGAGGAGGAGGAGAGAGAGGAAGGGGGGGAGAGGAGGAGAGAGGAGAGGAGAGGGGGAGGAGCGGAGGGAGAGGGAGAAGAGAGGAGAGAGAGGGAGAGGGAGGACGGGAGGGAAGGGGAGGAGGGGAGGGCGAGGAGCGAGGAGAGAGGAGTAGAGGGAGGGGGGGGGAGTAGGAGGAGGGAGAGGAGGCAGGGAGAGGAGAGGCGAGAGAACGGAGGAGAGGAGGGGAAGGAGAGGGAGGGGGGAGGGACGGGAGGAGAGATGAGAGGGGAGGGCAGGGGGGGGAGACGGAGTGGAGGGAGGGAGAGAAGGAGGGGGGGAGGGAGCCGGGAGGAGGAGCGCGGATGAGAGAGGGGGGGAGCGTGGAGAGAGAGAGGGAGAGGAGGAGAGAGAGAGGAGGGGAGGGGAGAGAAGAGGGGAGAGGGGGAGAGAGAGGAGAGATGGGGAGGGGGGGGAGAGAGGATGAGGGGGGGGGGAGAGGAGAGAGGGGAGAGGGGCGAGAGAGGGAGGGGGAGGGAGGAGCAGGACGGGAGACATGAAATTGTTTATGCTATTGAAAATGAATGATTTATACAGAAAAGTTTCAAAAAGAAGGATGCTCATTTGGCGATAACAAAGTAACAAAGTTAGGTTTATAAACATAGAGAGAGACAGAGAGACGAGAGATGAGAGAGAGAGAGAGAGAGGAGAGAGAGAGAGAGAGAGAGAGGACAGACAGACAGACAGAGAAAGAGAGAGAGAGAGAGAGGACAGACAGACGGACAGACAGACAACAGACAGACCGATAAAAACACGACACACTGACCGACAAACAGGCAGCACTCATGACAACACCCATCCCTGCTCCCTGCTCCTTCATCTTACTTCCTTACACCCCCCCCCCCCCCCCCCCCCCCCCCCCACTCCCTTCCGACCTCTTTCTTGTCATTCAAATCAACGGCATGTCGTCTGCTGTCGTAATGGAAGAAAAAGCACCCTTTCTCCAGCGAATCAATAAGTAATTGCGTCAGGTTCCGTAATCACAGCCAGGGAAAACAATTCTCCGCATTCCTTTTATACTGGAAAAAGAGGGTGTGGTGAGTTCACATCGCCTCGTGGCAGCTGCACCAGATTGGTTCTAATTAGACTGAAAAGTCGAGTGACTGTATTCTGCAGCTGTTTTTTCACAGAACAGGCAGACAAAGCCTTGTGACTCAACCGCCGGACGAATAGATTGAAGAAGTAACGAAGGTACAGGAGTAGGTAGGAATACAAGGCCACTTCACTACCAAGATACTCAGTCTCTTATTCGTTTTTGTTCTGTTTTAGTTTATGTGTGTTTTCAACTGGTGTATCCTTGGTGGGATCCCAGAATCAATCTCACTGCTTCATTTTGAATTCTTTGTAATTCAAGAAGATTGCTGTTGGACAGTGTTGTAATTCCTAATCCATAGTCAATCACACGGAGTACAAGTGCGTGATGCAGTCGGTAAAGATGGCGCTATTCAAGGCCTTTAGATGCCAATGCTTTCTTGGCAGGTAGGCCTTTTTTGCATCTAAGAACAACATTCTCAACATGCGTTTTAAAGGTAAGCATTCTGTCAAAGCCTGTACCTAAATAGCGTAGGTTGGCAGTTGATTCAGTTGGCATTCCATTGAAGGAAACAGGTGAGCGTACTTGTCCTGATGTCTTGTTGTTGTTGAGAGTGCAGACCAGTGTCTGGGCTTTTGTTGGGTTGATGGACCATCCAGTTTCTTCTTGACATCACCAAGCAATGTTGTTCAACTGTTGCTGAACTGCCTTCGTTGTTTCTGAAGCACTCTTTGATATTTTGTAGATCCGACCGCCATCTGCTAGTGTCAATACTCTGGCAATTCCGTTTCGTTTAGGTCTGCAAGGCCTTTACTGTAAACATTGTATACAAGAGGGAAGGGAAGAGAACCTGAGGGTAATCCCATAGAAAGTTTATGAGGCTCAGACATCCAATCTCCAACCCGTATGATGACGGTCCGCGCCTGAAGTGCTGCTGCTATCCATGGTGGTGTATTGCTGTTTCCATAGTCAAGGAGTGGTTCCTTGAGAAGCGATAACTGGACTTTGTTGTATGCATCTTCCAGGTCTGTTGCAACCGCCAGTGTGTCTTCCTTTCTTTGGAATCGTTTGTACAGTTCATATGCAAAAGCGGCCGCATTTTCCCCATGTACGTTTTACCTGTTCTGTAGTCTCCTTGATTTGATGAAAGGATTTGCCGACTGTCAAGGTCTCTTGCAAGGTTCATACTATGATTCATTCCATGAGCTTTCCTGCCGTATTTTGCTTAGTGAGTATGCCGTAGCCATTTAGCTGATGATGATTTTTTTCCTGGTTTTGGTAAAGCTTTCAGGTATCTGTAGGTCCAGTCTTATCAAAACTCGCCTGGTAGAGAGACTGAAGAGATGGCTCTGTCCTCTTCTCAGAGCTGTTTGATATCTGGATACCGTACTTTGTCTGGACCTGGTGCACTATCCTTAGTGCATCTAGCTATTGCTTCACTCAGTTCCGATGCCGTAATTTCATCATAAATGAAAGTCTGCGTTAGATGTTGGTTTTAACTTGGTCATGTATTTCTTCTTTGCTCCAAACTTTTTGATTATTCTGTTCTATGAAACGTTGACCCTTTCTCTCCACATTTGTCTTCAGTTTTGTGGTCCCATCAGCGTCTAAGATATTGTGAGTTGCGCTTGTTTTGTGTTTTTTTCCTTCCAAGCGATTATGAACTGCCAGAACTGAGTGAATGTTGCGTCATAATTAAGTGACAGACAGAATTGTTGCCATTTGGTTTCTCTTGCTTCTTTAGCTACCCTTTCCAGTTGTTCAATCATTTGATTCATGTCTATTTTGATAGCTGGATCAGGGCAAGATTTTCTTCTTTTTCTCTCTGCTAAATTCTCACAGCCTTGCGTTTCTCTTTCCAGGCTGTTTCCTTGTCCATATTCCACCAAAGGGGTTGGATAATTTGTTTCGTTGTAGTATTGTTTCTTTTGCATCTTCTACTTATTTCCTGCATTGTTTTGATATTAAAAAGTGTCCTCTCTCCCCCTTCCTTCATCCCCTTCCACCTTCTTTCTCCTTCCACCACCTCTTCCCACTCCCCCCACCCCGTCATATCTTCTCCAATGACCAAATCAAGTGCTCGTGCAGAAATTTGGAAACCAGTTCTACAGATGAAAAAAAAAAAAAAAAAAAAAAAAAAAACGGCGGCTAGGGGAACGAACTGTCAAGGTGACAATCAAGATTGACAGTGCCTGGACTGTGGACAGAATCCATGACCTCTTCCCTGCTTGATTGATGACCTATTAACTGATTAAGACGTGAATGATTAACCAGGTGACCGAGGGCTTAAGATTGTGACGCGCGGGATTTAGATTGCACGAATGCTAATTTCAACCAATGTCGCCGGGTGTGAAAGAACCAATATTGTTGACGTTATTGTTGCAGCTGTCATTGCTATCATTATCATGGTGACATTTTTTGGGTGTTGTTGCTATTGTTTTGTTGATGATGTGGATGATGATAATGCTGAAGATGAGGATGATGATGATCTTGAAGATGATGATGATGATGATGATGATGATGATGATGATGGTGATGACGACGACGGCAACGACGACGACGACGACGACGACGACGATGATGATAATGATGATGATGTTAACGATGATGATGGTGATGATGATGATGATGATGATGATGATGAGGAGGAGGAGGAGGAGGAGGGAGGATGACGACGATGGTGATGATGTATAGATCTGGTATCTGTTAGGTTTTGTCTATGCGAGCTTAAACCTAGGTCCTGTTATATTAGCTGTTCATTTATTGTGCTGTCTCTTTGTGAACTCTGCGCACCGTAGTCCCAGTGCTCAGCAGATGTGATGTAGCGCATATGGTCTGATCCACACGCTGTCACACTGCTTGATGAAACCAAAACTGAAACGTCTTATTGACCATGTTCTGGCTCTACTTCTTGTTCATCACCATCATTATCATCACGGCAACATGACCTAGAACCTGAAAAAGATTTTAAATATATATATATATATATATATATATATATATCTATCTATCTATCTATCTATCTATCTATCTATATCTATATATATATATATATATATATATATATATATATATATTAATTTCCAACGCCCATCTTGCGCCGAATTTGAGAAGATACGTGATTGATCGTTCTTCTTTTTCATTGTCCTGAGTGTTGTTTATCTTGTCTGATGAAGACCTACGAGGTCGAAACGCGTCGTGTTGTGTCTTGTAATTTGTTTATCCCTAGGGGCCCTGAAACCTGACCTATTTAACTTAGAATCATTCAAGATTCATAGTTATGTTTGTTTGTTTCTCATTCATGAATATAATGCTGTTTGTTTGTTTCGTCATGAATATAATGATGGTTGTTTGTTTCTTCATGAAAATAATGGGTGTTTGTTTGTTTCTTCATGGTACTGCAGTTACATCGGTCATAATGTTCGTGTAGATATGCTGTATGTACACTGAATCCAGTTTCATGTAGATACTGATGTTGCAAAAAATATTGACTCCAACCTTCCCTCAAATGCTGGCCCAACGAATGCATTGACCCTAACCTTTTTTTTTTTAAATACTGACCCAACACGCACATTAATTCTAACATTTTCTTAGAGCCTGACCAATGAATATATTGATCCTTCATTCTTTTGATACTGACCCAATAAGTATATTGATTCTAACATTTTTCGATACTGACTTTGAAAGTGTATTGACCATAAACTTCTATTAGGTACAGTCACCAAAACTCTTGATCCTTTCATGGACGCTGATCTTAAGTCTACTAACCCTAGCCTTGTCTTTTGATACTGTCTTAAAACTACGTGGATTCTATCCTTATAGATACTGACTCTGCAAGTAACTTGAGACTTCGCTTCTTTTAACTATTCCGTATATACTTGAAATATATTGACTCTAACCTTTCTTTACATACTGACCCTTACGTGATTTTTGACAAAAACTGCTTCCTTTTCGATACAGTACCTACACGTATATTGACTCCAAAATTTTGTCGAAAATATTAAACTCGACCTTCTTTTAGATACGAGTCCCGCATGTATATATTGACCCCAACGTGATTTTAGGATTTCACCCTACAAGTATTTTGACCCAAAAATCTTCTTTTAGATAACGATCCTACATGTACATTGATCCCAACTTTGTGTCTTACATACCGATCTTAATTATATACTCATTATAACCTTATTGAGATTCTGACCCCATAAGGACATTGATGCTCTAGATACTGGCTCTACAAGTACACTGACACTGACCTTCTTTTCAAAACTGACCCAACAGTTCTGCTGACCTTAAGCCTCTTTCAGACACTAACCTTATAAAGATATCGACTCCAACTCTTTTCAGACGCTGACTGTACAAGCGTGATGATTTCCATCTTCTTCTAGACGTTGTCTTTACAAGTATAGTGACCCTAATATCATTTCAAATACTGGCCCTTAAGGTATACGGATCCAAACCCTTTAGATACTGACTTTAACCTTTTAAAATCTGACCAAACAAGTTGATTGACCCCATACTTTTTATAAACTGACTCAACAAGTGTATCAACTCTAAATCTTTTAAGAACTGACTCACAAAGTATATTGACCCTAACTATTTAAAAAACTGACTCAAGAAATATATTGATCCTAAAATTTTTAAACCTGACTCGACAAGTAAATTGATTCTAATACTTTTTGAAAACTGACCAACAAGTCTATTAACCCTAGCCCATTTTCAAACTCTGACCTTAAAAAGATATCGACCCCATCTTTTTGTCAGACTCTGATTGTACAAGTGTAATGATTCCCATCTTCTTTTCGATGTTGACTTTACAAGCATTTTACCCCTAAAATTAGTTTAGATTCTGGACCTAAAAGTATATGGATCTTAACCTTTTTCATATTTACCTTACAAGTAACGACCTTAACACTGTTAAATACCGAATCTACAAATATAACCTTCAAAGAACTGTTAGATACCAAACCTACAAATAAACCTTCAAATGTACTGACCCTGACCTTTTACAGACCAACCCTCAGACGAATTGACAATATCTCCTTTTTCATTCTGATCCAACAAGCATATTGAGCCTAAACTTCATTTAGATACTGAATATTCAATAATAATAACACACCAACCTTCTTTTAGGCACAGATCCTTTATGTTCATTGACCCTGACTTTATTTTATGTATCAAACCCACAAGTATATTTACTCTAACCATTTTGTTCAATACAGATACCACAATTACATTGACCCTGTCCTTGTTTTATATATGCTGACTCTACAAGTATGTTGACCGTAACCTTTTGGATAGTATATTGGCCCCAGCCTTCTTTTAGAAGTTGACCCTATAGGTATATTGACCATAGTCTTCTTTCCTTCCTTTAGATACTGACAGAATTATAATGATCTTGATCATCATTCAGATACTGCACCTACAAGTCAAACGTGATGATCGACTCATCTGCTTTTGAGGTAAACGACGGATCATGTGTGAGAAATCTGGTAAACATTGTACACCTATTGCGCACGTTATAAAGTATAATGCACTGGAAAAATACTAATGAAAATACTTAATTACAAAATGATTGCCTTTTGGAAATGTAGTCCTTGCAGACCTTGTTTATATTGAGAAAGATGCTAAAATAAATACTGCCTTTGGTTAAAATTTGTATTGATTTCTTTTATGTCTGTTTTCTTTTTTTAATTTCATAAAATATACGTCCAGCCTAGGAATTTGCCTAGTTCTCTACACTTCCGCGGGATTAGTATTTGAAAAAAAATCCTTGGACAACAAGCAAGCAGACAGTACAGAACAAAATGTCCTGCATTACGTCAATTCTACAATGTGCAGAGTTGAAACACAAACAGGAATAAACGAGACGACCGTGAAGTGGTAACGTTAGCTATCCTTTCAGCAGATGTTTTGTTGATTTTTTTGTTGTTGTTGTTTTTGACGGTTGTGCTGTCGTCATTGTCGTCATCGTCGTCGTCGTCATTGTTGTTGTTGTTGTTGTTGATCAGCGCACTGGGTTGGTGCTCAGACCAGACATCTGCTAAGACCTAGCCATGAGACCATGTTCTTCCCTTCCCTCATCTTGGTCATTAATTCATTTATTCATCAGCTTTAAATCCTGCGCGGTATGGTCTCCAAACTTAGCAGACGAAGCAGCGTACATGGCTTAGTCCCCACGCAGCTGACACCTCTTTTATGATACTGAAACTGTTGTTTTCGTGGTTTGGGGTTTTTGTGTGTACTTTTAGCCGCAGAAAGAAGCGTGCATATTCGATTGTTGTGGACTTTCTTGATGAAACTGACGGCCAGCTGGTGTGAACTGAATGGAAATGAGCTTCGTCTGTGGGATGAAAGAGTGATCTTCGGTGTCTTTTTCTTTCGGCGTTTGACAGGTCGTGAGTGTGTATCAATTTGTGTTCCTGAAAAGTTTCCTGAAAAGTTCGATGACGAGTGGAGGTCTGGCATTGATCAGAGAGAGAGAGAGAGAGAGAGAGAGAGAGAGAGAGAGAGAGAGAGAGAGAGAGAGAGAGAGAGAGACAGAGACAGACAGAGAGAAGAGAGAAGAGAGAGACAGAGACGAAGAGAGACAGAGAGACAGACAGGCAGACAGACTGGCGCGCAGAGAGAGAGAGAGAGAGAGAGAGAGAGAGAGAGAGACAGAGACAGAGAGAGACAGAGACAGAGAACGTGTGTGTGTGTGTGTGTGTGTGTGTGTGTGTGTGTGTGTGTGTGTGTGTGTGTGTGTGTGTGTGTGTGTGTGTTGTTTGTTGTGTGTGTGTGTGTGTGTGTGTGTGTGTGCGTGCGTGCGTGCGTGCGTGCGTGCGTGCGTGCGTGCGTGCGTGTGTGTGTGTGTGTGTGTGTGTGTGTGTGTGCGTGCGTGCGTGCGTGCGTGCGTGCGTGCGTGCGTGCGTGCGTGCGTGCGTGTGTGTGTGTGTGTGTGTGTGTGTGTGTGTGTGTGCGCGCGCCCGCATGCGCGCGCGCGTATAAGTGTGCATTTGAGTTTCTACTTTTTCGAGCCCCTGAAAAGTTTTGGGTGTATTTTCTTTTCTTCTTCTTTTTTTTTTTTTTTTTCGTTCTACGAACAATGGCTCAATTGCAGCGATAGAATTACATTGCATGTTAGATAATCAAGAACTGAGAATACATAATTATAATTCAAGTGTGATCTTTCCACTTCATCTGTTTAGTGATTCGAAACTGATGTGAAACATTTCGAAAAATTGAAAAATAACAACAACAAAAAAGATATCATGTCTAACAGACTGGACTAATGACACCGCCCTACCACTGGTGGTGGTACCCTTTTCCTGTCGGAATGCAGGCTGCTTCCATAGTAAAACAGCATGCCCTCAGCTCAGAATCACTGCTCTTTCAGACATCAATTCGCCCCATACACAATCAGACACAAAAAAAGAGACACAGACTAAATGAGAATGGCGAAGCTTTTTCCTACCAATCACGAGACGTTACTATTTTGGTGCATGCGAACATAAGGGTTTAGCATATACTGGAAAGATTTCCTTTTTTCACCCCGATCCTTTTCAGAAAGCATGGTTCACATGTTGAGGATTTGTTTCACTTTCAGTTTTTACCACTGCGTCACTGTCTCAATGCGTGCGGACTCGTCCATATACGCTACACCACATCCTCTAAGCGTTGAGACCACACTGCGAATGACTTAAAACTGATGGATAAACGAATTAATGACTAAGATTAGAGAACTTAATGAAGAAGAGGGTTTCGTGGCTATGACTTAGCAGATGTCTGACCTACGCATTACCCTAACGCGCTGGTCGGACCTTGGGTGCCTACGTAATATTTGCTGTGCCATTATTATCATTGTATGTGTGGGTGGGGTGAGTGGACACGAATGTATGTGTATGTGTGTGCAGGGGCGTAGGGCACGGGCCCCCTGTGTGTGCCAGTGAAAGCAGTGCGCCAGTGTATGTACTTGTGTGGACGTCGAGGATGATGTGGATTGAAATGGAGAGAGGGTGAATTTGATCTTAAACTATTCAAACATCGTCTTTGGTTCCCGCCCCAGTCTCTTTCATTCATAAATATATAAGTATATTTCAGGCCGCGTGTCTGATTCAAATCTGTTGAATTCCTTTCAGTTGGGTGAATAAAACAATGGCGTTTACCCTAAAGCCCCCCCCCCCCCCCCCACCCCCCCCCCCCCCCACCCCCCCGGACAATTCTCCCTCCCCTGCAAAACTCCTCTATATGCAGACTCTTGTTTGTTCTGTGTGTGTCTCGTGCCTGAATCTGTGGCAGTTGAATTGGTGCCAGATGTAGCAAAAACTTAGAGTCGTTTACATTAATAAAAAGATCACAATTGAAGGGGAAATATCATCCTTCATTTTTTTTTTTTTTTTAATTGTTTGTTCTTTACGTTTCCTTGCCTTGTTGAAGTTTGTCTTTCGTATTCTAGTTTGATTTTAATACAGAATATACACGAAAAATGAATGTAATCATCATGAATAATGTGCAATGCACATTTCGGGGCCGGAATAGCTCAGTGGTAGAGTGCCGGACTCGTGATCTTGGTGATCCTGGGGTTGCGGGTTCGAATCTCCGCCGGGCCGTTTCGGTACAGGGGGACTCTGACTCCATTCCCCATACAGTCGTTCGCATGAGACTATAAGCCGAGGTTCCGTGTGTGAACGCACGCATTACATCTTGCAGGCACATAAAATCATATCACCAACTGTCGGAAGAGAAGGCCAGTTTGGCCGTTGGTATAGATGACACGTTACACATACCATGCACCCTGCGTGAGAAATGGAAAGAATGAAAGAAGTAAGGAAATAGAATGAACGATATTGACTGGATGACACGGTAAATGACTGAATGAAGCGCCAGCTGGCAGCTCTTCAGTCGGCACTACCCAGGTAGGCAGCCCGTTGTGTAAACGAGTGTAGATTGTAAAGCGCTTAGAGCTTGGTCTCTAACCGAGGATAGGCGCTATATAATTATCATAATGATAATAACAATGCTCAGTAAAATAAGAAACTCTCAAATCATTTACGAAGCGCTTGTGGTAGAGAATTGAAGACAATAAACTAAAAAAAAAAAAAAATCAATTGGCGTCTTTGTCTTTAAGTGTAACA
>JADBJO010026238.1:17500-22757 GCA_016801955.1 Conus betulinus | reverse complement strand
AAAAAAAAACAACTTTTGTCCTATTTTTTTAGACAATAATAGGCCTCCTCTATTTCTGGCATTATTGTATGGTCTCTTTCGTCTCTGGAGACATTGATTCAGATCTGTGTCTCAACTTCCTCTCCAACCACTGTATCTTCCTCGGCCTTCCCCGTCCCCTCTTCCTCCCTCACCCAAATCATCCCGTCCATCCATCTGTCTCTCTTGGATTGCACACACACACACACACACACACACACACACCCACACACACACCTATCCCCTCACACACACACACCTATCCCCCTTACACACACACACACACACACACACACACACACACACACACACACACGCACATACACACACACACACACACACGCGCGCGCACGCACGCACACACGCAAGCACGCACGCTCACGCGCGTAAATCCTGCATGCCACATGCTTAGACAGAAATTCATACAGAGATCAATGCATACATCCATATATACAATCATACAATTACACATAGGCCTGTACGTTTACATCTCTCTCTCTCTCTGTGTGTGTGTGTGTGTGTGTGTGTGTGTGTGTGGTGTGTGTGTGTGTGTGTGTGTGTGTGTGTGTGTGTGTGTGTGGTGTGTGTGTGTGTGTGTGTGTGTGTGTGTGGTTGTACATATAAATACATACACATAAGCATACGTGCGTACGTCCATACATACATACATACATTCACACGTACATACGTACATTTGCAGATATATGCATATATTCATAGGTAAATGCAACATTAAGGTGCTACGAAATAAAATGGAACAAAAGAAGAAGAAGAAGAATCTGAGAGGAGGACGGAGGGTGACGAGGACGAGGACGAGAGGGAGGAGGAGAAGGAGGACGAGGAAGAGATGCAAGATGAGGACGATGTAGAGAGAAAGCATAAACAGGGGGAAGAGATTAGATGATGAAGAAGGAAACCGAATAACAAAGATGGACACAACATTTTTCGGTCAACTGCATGCAACTGACATCGATATGTGCGTGAAAGATTATTTTTCGAGGATAACAAGGATACAAAGAAAATGATTATGATCTATTTGTGGTAGCGTCCACCCTAAATGGGAATGCTTTGTATGTGAGGGAAGAAATGGATACAATAAAAAACAAAAAATCTTGATCTCTGTGTAATTGATCTAAGGTTACAAACACAGTGTGTGAAATTAAACATTGTCTTTGAAGTTGCTTTTTCAAAAAAAAAAGAATTAATTAACTCCAATCTTGCACAAATCCTTTAAAGGTCCTGTCATTTGATCCAATATTCCCTCCCTTCTCTGTCTCTGTCTGTCTGTCTGTCTGTCTCTCTCTCTCTCAAAGGAGATTGACAAGTGTATCTGGGGCGGTAACTAACCCCTTTTCTTTCTAAATTGTGCACGTGCAAATGTAATCTTTCAAACAGAGCGAACATAATATATACATATGCGTTCTTCATAAGTGCTGCTGATGCTGCCATCTTATTCTTCTGCTGTCACTGCACAGGAAGAGAAAAGATGTTGTTCTGTTCTGTGTGGTCACATAAGCGATATAGGTTTAGAGGCTGTTTGCACGGGTAAAACTGTGCGATCAGATCATGCTGACGCACGTGCACAGCACCTAAAAGCATGTTGTTTCAAACGTGATGCTGGCATCTCCAGTTCTTTGAGGCTGAAATCTACAAGCCTTTTTTTTTTTTCGGTTGTCATTCCCGTTGTCTGGATCGTGTGAAAGCTTATCTCCCTTCTTTCTTTACGTGTTCATCAAGATGCACCCGACAGAAAAGTTGAAGTGAACAAAGGGCGATTATTCAGGGAACCCATCACGCAAAAAGTTGTAATGCGCATGTCTGAGTTCTGACGGGGATTGATTCACGTATCATTATATGCTGAACGTTACAGAGGGAATACGTAAAAAAAGGACGTGAAACCCATTGAACAGGATTGTTCCGTGATTACAAGATCAAACATGCACCACAAATGCCATATTTCATTTAAGCCTTTTAAAACACAGAATACTTTGATATGTACCAGACTTAAACCGAACATGTCATTTTACAGAAAAATTACTGATTTACCTTTTCAAGGAACTACAGAGGTACCATGACTCTGTATCGATAAATAAATTGGATACCCATTCCCACCCCCACCCCACCTCACACTGGTTACGCATACCTGACATTCGCATCTACCGGCTGGGGATGATGATGGAGGGGTGGAGAGTAGAGAATGTCAAACATTAAGACACGATAAAAGTCCAGAAAACATTTTAGTTTCTCTTCAGTCGGCGTCCATGGCATATGAATGTTAGGTGTCTGCCATCTTATATGTATATTTTACAATATATTGATATATAAATAAATAAAGGAATAAGTAAACATATAAAAAAAACGAGAGAAGAATATAAAAAGGGGGTACAGAAAAAAAAGAGCGAATTATTCTGGTATACTGCCTTAATTAACATGAGAGAGAGAGACGAGAGAGAGAGGAGAGAGAGAGAGAGAGAGAGAGAGAGAGAGAGAGAGAGAGAGAGAGTCCACCTTAGATGACAAAAAACACCTCACTACATCATTTGAAATGATGGCCTCGCGCTGATACATTTTCAGATGCGGGGCTAACGTGAGGTCATCTGAGCAGTCTGCTCATACAGCACGTACAGAGAGCTGTCGACATTCGGCAGTAGTGTTGAATCCGGTAAAAGATTCACATAGAAATCGTCCTTCATGGACAGAGGAAAGGACAGCTCTGGACATTGGCACGGTGATGCTATGCGATGCAAAGCAATGCTGTACAGTTCTAGCGATACCTAACTACGTGGTGCGGAACATACAATTTAGTACAGTGCAGAACAATGTAGAACAATACAACGAGATATCATACACTTCATCAAAACATGACAAGTTGAAATACGATGTGATATTATACCGCAGGAGATGAATGCAGTAAGAGACGATGCAATGAGGAAAAGGACAACGCAATATAACACAGGCACAGTACAACAGAACACAGCACAACTAAGACACAAACCATACTGCAAGAGTAAGGTCTCTGCACCACCGAGTGAACAGAAGAAAACAACTGGCGGATTCACAATCAACATACTACCGAAGGGCCAGGGCCCTCCCTTCATCTCCCTTCGAATCACGACTCCAACCATAATTAATCTTCACCTTTAATTATCTCCCAGGTGATTTGACCGACCCTCAGCCCGCGATAAGGCAAAAGGTTCTCACTCGATTACCTCCCCACCAAAAACGTGTCCGAGACCATTTGCCCTCACTGGTAGACCCTGATGTTCCAAAGGGAGATAAGTGCTCAACTTCCTGAGGGGAGATAAACCAACACAAGACGGCTGTTGTCTGGGATGGCGAGGGAGGCTGCGGAGAGGGTCTGGGGGTCTGCCACGCGCTTATTCCAGCTTTTCAAGAAACAATGGTGCCATTTATCATCCTGGTGCCATTTATCATCCTGCCTAGGAGGGCAGGTGGGTTGGGGGATTAAACCTCCAGGGTAAAATGAACGACTGTCAAGAGCTGAGAGGATGTCTGAGAGACGCAGATGGGCAGTGAGGGCACGCCGGGTGCTACAGTTATTCATTAGACCTGCGAAGAAACACTGAAGTGTGGCGTATTTTTTTCTCTGATGCATTCTTTGGTTTAATACACAGGCGTGCTGTAGTGCAACACTTTCCCACCAAACTCTTCTGAAATCCATCTCAAAACTATCCTCAGACGCTTCAAACTATCCCTAAACTCATGACCAACCTCCCCGAATAATAAACCAGAAATAAAAGGCCACGATGCATGCTCCTTTCTTTATGTGAATTGTTGTTCGTGGAAACTTTGGCAAACATTGGACACATGCTAGTTATCACATTATAAAATTAGGGCCAGTAGCAACGTTGATGTGAAACGACTAGAGTCTCTTCTTCTGTAGTTTGCCTTCATGCTATTCTGGTTTCATGATCAAATCTGATAATGGTGTTTATGTCAGTAAATGCTATCGGTTCATCGTTTAAAAGTATCTGTCAAAGGTCACCAGTGACCTTTAAACCCAGTGCCTGCCACTGATGCCTTAGCTACATAATGATATGCATCGTAAATTAATGTTTACATTTTTCTTTTACATCGAATTCATAACACGATATACATACCACGTGCATATGCCCGAACACACTCGAGCCCATATCGATGGCTTAGACCTAAAAGGGTGTATCTTCAGATGTAGGTTTCTACGTGGTGGTTTTTTTTTTAAAACACAAATGTCGTTTGTGTCATTCTCTTTCGTTGTGTGTTTATACCTTTAATATTGAGAAAGTTATGAGTGAAGTTTGTTAAGATGCCACTTTTTTGTACCAAAACAGAATATCTGCAACTGTACGCTTATTTTTGTTCCTAAAATATTATAATCTACAGATGTCTTGTTTTGGCACAAAATCGTTTTCAGTTTTTTAGGAAGTTATGTTAGAATAAAAAGGAAACATCTACAGAAATAATATTTTGGCGCAAATTGTCCTGTCTAAATATGGGAAATTAATTTCTGCAAAAAAAGAACAAATAAAAAACGATGCATGCCTCTTCCACAAATAAAAACTGATCCTATTTGCATTTTCTTGGCCAAAATGAGTAATTTTTACAATAAACTATTTCATCTTGAAGAAACGCATTCCTTTTCTGGTTAGAAAATCGAATATGTGCAATATGTGCTGATCCAACGCTCTTGTTGGTAGGTCATTGGAGTATGCACTGGTATGAAATAACCTCTCAAGTAACTGATTTTAAAATACGCGCACTCTGCGTTTGCGCATTGGTCTTCATTCATTACAACTCCACAGGTAACTAGTGTATCGCGTGTTCAGTTTCTTTCACAAAACAGGGCAGGAATGACAGCGGGGCTGTGTTTGCTCTGTGTTGCTGTTCTTCCCATTATCCTCCGTCAGCAGAATCAAAAGGCGCTGACTCACCCTCTGAATAGACCCCCACGATGGGAAAGAGGACACAAGAAGTTCCTCTCCGCGTTGCTCTTTTTAAACATGTCCTACAAGCTTGTTGCCCTCAGCAACAGGTCTCATTCAGGAGCGGGGGGGGGGGGGGGGGGGGGGAGACTCAGCTTGAAAGTGTTACAAGATATGTATAACAGTCTATGAAGTTTCCATCCGAAGATAAGAGAGAGAGAGAGAGAGAGAGAGAGAGAGAGAGAGAGAGAGAGAGAGGACTCAGGTACGAATGTAAGGAATGACTTTGCTTCACGTGAACGGCAATCAGTCCTGTC
>JADBJO010026238.1:0-7500 GCA_016801955.1 Conus betulinus | reverse complement strand
TTTGCCACACCGTACCATGAATACGCCATTGCAAACATTTGGCAGCAACATGAAATGTTTACTAGAATGTAAAGTAATCAATCCACTGGCATAAAACGTAAAAACAAAATCAGTACTCAATTTTCTCTAATAGCCCACAGTCCTCTGGGGTCATCTCAGGCTGTAACAATGTCCACATTCATACAATGTGTGTAAAAAGTCCCCTAAAAAGTGATTACATACATACTCAACAAAACAGAATGTATTATACATACACACACGCAATCGAATCACACACACACACACACACACAACAACACATACCAACGCCTACATTGCACACATGTAAGCACACCATCCCGTTCACATATGCACTTTAAAGCAAAAATGAACACGGCCATATCGACAATGCACCACATTAAATTTTGTTACCGAAATGTTTGCGATGGCGTATCAACGATAGGCCACTGCATACAGTTGGCAGCAGCACGACCCGTTTCTTTCAATGCAGAGTAGTAAATCAACTGGCATGAAAAGCCGAAGAATGTAATTACTCACCTATATCTATCTTATAGTCCCATAGACCTCAGGGGGTCATCTCAGGGCTATAACAATATCCACATGTGTACTGAAAAACGTAGACAGCCCCCCTTCCCCCAAAGAAGAAAAACATCAATACTTAGGTTGTATTTAAACAGGATCTATTTCACAGACAGACATATAAAACTGGTAACTCACACACCCTTTCTCTTTTCTTCCCCTCACACACACACACACACAACACACAATTTCAAAACCACGCCCCTGTTCAAAAACACCCACTCCACCCCCACCCCCCCCCCCCCCCCACCTACCTACCCACTGTCCAACACACACACACACACTAACTCACACAACCACGCTATACATCTCGTATCATTTCCATTCAGTTTTGTTACCGAAACATTTGCAACAGCGTAAATAAATACGCCATTGCAATCATTTGACAGCAGCATGAAATATTTAGTAGAATGCAAAGTAATCAATCAACTGGCATGAAACGTAAAAACAAAATCAGTACTCAATCTTACCTATCTTATAGCCCACAGTCCTCAGGGATCATCTCAGGGCTCTAACAATGTCCACATTCATACAAAGTGTACAAAGTCCCCTAAAAGTGATTATGTACATGCTAAATTAAAAAAAAAATGGATTGAAACAGGGTCTATTTCTCGCACACATACACACACACAATCAACCCCCACACCCCAAACACGCACACACACACACACATACTAACCACACACACACACACGCCTAATATACAAACCAACGCCTACATGTAAGCATACCTACAAGCACAACACAAGTCACCAACCCTTTTACATATGCACATCAGAGCGAAAATGAACAGTTATTATCGGCAATGCACCACATTACATTCTGTTACTGATATGTTTGCGATGGCGTATCAACGATAGGCCATTGCATACATTTGGCAGCAACACGAACCGTTTCTTTCAACGCAGAGTAGTAAATCAACTGGCATGAAAAGTCGAAGAATATAATTACTCACTTTCATCTATTGTATAGTCCCTGAGACCTCCGGGGGGTGGGGTGGGGGTCATCTCAGGGCTATAACAATGTGCACATCAGTACTGTAAAGCAGTAACAACCACCCCCCTCCCTCGTCAAAGAGAGAAAAAAAGCATCAATACATACTACTGAAGAATAGAATTCAAGAGGATCTGATTCACACACACACACGCGCGCGCGCGCGCGCAAACCGACACCTAGAATCAACCATGCGTACATGCACAACCCAACTAATCCACGCTTTCACATTTGCTTACCCTAACGCATCTAAACCAAGGTATGGATCCACAATCCGTCGCTGCATATCTTTTTCCAATGACCTTATGAACCGATATGGCCTTGCAAGGATTAGGCAGTAACATAACCCATTTATTGGGGAATATTTAGTAAAATACACACACACACACACACACACACACACACACACACAGACTATCTACCTATCTCATTTGTATTAAACTGACAATAAAAGAGAAAAGATTCATTTTCTCGGTCATTTTGCTCACAGCCCAACCGACTTTTAGGGGCCATGTCAGAGCTGTGGCAACATGAAAAAGTACTTCTATTAAACAAAAAGACAAAAAACTCATACCACGTCTTCTACAATGTCATTCTACACGGGCGGCTCATCAAGTTCTGTTACTGAAGTGTTTGCGAAGGCGTATCAATGATAGGCCCTTCCAAACATTTAGCATATATATATATATCCATTTTATAGTTTCACAGATAAGATAAAACCGCAAAGGGCCACATCAGGGCTGTCACCACGTTAAAATCAACACACCAATCATAAAAAAAATAACACATCTCTTTATATGATATCTTCTAGAAATGCACCAGAAACGTCGTTAAAAAATCTTTCTTCCGTAAAATTTATAGTTCCACAGACCTCAGGCGGTCATCTCAGAGCTGTAACAATGTCTACATCCGTCCTTAATACACTAACAACCTCCCCTAAAAAACAACACATGCTACAAAAGGACGGACTAAAACAGGATCTATTTCACACATACAAACATTTGTTGTTTTACCCCGACAGGCCAGCAGATCGCAAGGATCGTACCAGGGGCCGAAATATCAGAATTACACCCGTTAATAGCAAACAATACCAAAATTACATCCCAACACATGGTTGGAAAGATCTGTTTCACACACACACACACACACACACACACACACACACACACACACACACACACACTATGTGAGATCTGTGTCCGATTCCCTTCTGCTCCGATCTGTTGAACCGAGCTCGCTCTCTGCTCTCTTCTGGCACCAAAGTGATCCCTGCTATGCCCCCACAACGTCATCAGCTATACTGTTTCCCTGTCAACAGCCGTTTCCCTCGGTAGAGATCAGGTCCCCGGTACTTTAAACTGCCGTGTTAGTTTTCTCATCTTTCTTTAAAAAAAAAAAAAAGAAGAAGAAGAAAGAAAAACCAATTGGCGAACCAATGATCTTCATGTCTTTGATCTATCTGTCTTTGACACAGAAAGGAGTTTAAGTTTCTTCACTGTTCTTTGAGAAAGGCTCCCCGTCTGTTCCGCCCCTTGCCTTTGTGCGTGCGTCCTGCAGTTCCTGCAGCCGGTTGGTACAGTTCCTGCAGTTGGTTGGTACAGTTCCTGCAGTCGGTTGGTACAGTTCCTGCAGTCGGTTGGTGCAGGTCCTGCAGTCGGTTGGTACAGGTCCTGCAGTCGGTTGGTGCAGTTCTGCAGTCGGTTGGTACAGGTCTTGCAGTCAGTTGGTGCAGTTCCTGCAGTCGGTTGGTGCAGTTCCTGCAGTCGGTTTGGTGCAGTTCCTGCAGTCAGTTGGTGCAGGTCTTGCAGTCAGTTGCAGGTCTTGCAGTCGGTTGGTGCAGTTCCTGCAGTCAGTTGGTGCAGGTCTTGCAGTCAGTTGGTGCAGGTCTTGCAGTCAGTTGGTGCAGGTCCTGCAGTCGGTTGGTGCAGTTCCTGCAGTCGGTTGGTGCAGTTCCTGCAGTCGGTTGGTACAGGTCCTGCAGTCGGTTGCTACAGTTCCTGCAGTCGGTTGGTACAGTGGGGCTCCCGCTTATTCATGCACCCCCCTGGAAATAGATTCTCTGGAAGGCAGCAGTGCCACGAGTTGAACTCGTTGATGACACGTTTGGTAACATCTGGGAGTTGTACGTCCTTGGTGGAGCTCTTGGTTGACCCGGACACTGTAACGCGATGGTCCTCTGGTAGAGTGGCAGTGATGCGTGGGCAGTGGTCAATCCAAATGACCTGCTAAACACAAAGCCTCTTATTAAATTCTACCGAAGAAATCACTAAACCATAAAAAAAAATTTGTTAAAAATGAAACACGACAAAAGCCTGTAAGAGAGGTTCACACACGCGCGCGCGCACGCACGCTCACCGACCGAAACCTATGATACAAATATCAGACCTTGGGAATAGGATGTGTAAGTGATGTTACTGAAGCCCCAAGTTGAACACGTTGACACGTCAGGTAACACTGGGAGTCGCATGTCCTTGGTGAGGCTACTGGTTGTCCAGGACACTGTAACGCCATGGTCCTCATGTAGAATGGTAATGATATGTGGGGAGTGGTCACCCCTGAGACCTGCCAAACACAAAGCCTCCAATTTGATTCCGCCAAAGAAGCCACTAAACCACGAGAAAGAAAAGTCATGTCGAAAAAACGAGCCTAGGAAAGAGGTTCATACCCACACGCACATATACACACGCGGGCGCGCTTATATATCAAACACACACACACACACACACACACACACACACACACACACACGTACGCACGCACACAGCATCAAAACCTGTAATACAAGACATCAAACCTTAGGAAAAGAAAATATAAAGGTTGTTAAATGAAACCTAACCACTCGAAAAGACCAACGAACCAACGATTTTTCCCCCCCGTTTGAAAGCAGAAAGTTCCCTCAATCATATGTGAAGTGGACACTGAACCCTACAAAACAAGAAAACATAAAAAAAATGACTAAGTCTTATGAACGATGGGCGGTAAAACTCTAAAGTGTCCACATGTTGACTCTGGTTACCATGTCAAGCTATCTATGGATCAAAGGACACTCGGGTCAGGAGGTACCAGGTGCGCACTAGGCAATATTTTCAGGAAGAGATTTAAAGACTGCCTCAAAGGCTAGTCAGCTCAGCCTTCAGGTGATGTGAAAGCATGCGTCCATGTTCCGGACCACCGGCGTATAAGGCCTGCTACATAGCTGGAGTCCTGCTTACCAGAAAACATTCCCTCTCGTACCCCCTTTTTTTGTACCCTTGTCCCACAGACCACTGACACAGGAAACGGAGCAACTGGCATGTTTATCATATGAAAAGACGGAAGTAAATGTTTGAAAACAAGACTGCAAACCCCGAGAAAGAGGTCACATAGGCCTGTGAATGAAGGTGGCGTTACTTCGATGGAAACAACACCCTAAAACCGTATGGTAAAAACGACACTGAACCGGAAAAGAGACAAAATTTGGTGAATATAGACACTGAATCCTACAAACCATCTGAAAATAAACCAGGTAACTAAACTGACAGACACTTAACTGTGAAAGAATAGGACTACTACGCTAAAACTGCAGGGACATACAGAAGAAAAAAAGCGCGAAGAATTAAAAAAAAAAAAAAAGAAAAAAAAAACCATCACCACTCTCCTCCTTTCACTGGTCTGGTCTTTGGGATGTCCACGGCCCTTCACGTAGGAGTCCTTTACTCCTGTTGATGAAAACATAACTACGTTTTAACATATTTGAACTTTCGGATCAACTAACTTTAGCAAAACTTTTCTTCTTTGCCCTTTGGCAACATGCCTGTTAGCATGATTGATAGCGAGAACTACACATAAATACTCTAAATTATTCTCCAAAGCGAGAGCAGTTCTGCATTCCATCAACACTCATTTCACATTGCTGACAGACATTGCTAGAAACGAACCGGTCGCTTGCCTTTGCAAGTGCATTGTCTGCTCAGTCATTTGACAAAGATAACTCTTTCAAAGTGTACGAATAAGGGAGCGAGTGAGCGAGTTCGAGTGCGTGCGTGCGCGCGCGCGTTTGCGTGAGAGAGAGTCAGCGAGAGAGAGAGAGAGAGAGGAGAGAGAGAGAGAGAGAGAGAGAGAGAGAGAGAGAGAGAGAGAGAGAGAGAGAGAGCATTTGTTGAATGATTATCATTAATTCTTTGGTTTTTGTTTACATTATCACTACTACTACTACTACCACTTTCATTACTTTATTATCATTGTTACTAAAAATGCTGACGTGTCTATTCAGGTAAATGACTGAGACCCTTATAATCAATAAATATATGCGCTGAAACTCTAAGACAAATATGCAAGCACCGGCAGCAACAAACAAAACGCATGATGCAATCATTTAACGTTCATACTGCATCCAACCACATTATCACTTTTCCCGCACATCCCACTCCCCAACACCACCACCCATCTAACACACACAAACAATCGTTAACTAATCAACATGCATAGACAGACGCCTATTATGCTCCAAAACACAGAAGGTTATCTTGATTTGAAAGAAAAAGAAAAGGTTTCTCTGGTTGATTGATCTGAAAGATATCCGAAAACTGGAGCACAAACCAATGGTAGGAACGAACGGACGAGACATGGACAAAAAAATAGTTCGCGTGATGGGTGCACTGCTGCCATACCTCAGTAAGCAATTTCTGAGGGGACGTCTCGATGGATTTGAAGCAGAGGGCTGCACTGAAGAGGAAAGCAGTGAACAGACTGTAACGCTGGGGAGGCATCACATAAAGAGGGGCGACAAATTAGGCTGCTAGCCTCGTTTTAAACTATTCATGTTTTAAAATCTATTCAAGAAAAGGACTGTAAACCATATGGACGAAAAATGCTAAAAGCTATTTAACAGTGACAGAAAACCATGCGAAAGGGTACCATAAACCCCGTTCAAAAGAAGACAATACCCTATTCAACTGAAGACACTAATCCTGATGAAAGTAGGGGGCACCTGTGAAAAGAGACTCAACCGATACTGAAGATCACTAAAACCCGTTGAAACAAGACATTACCATACAAAAAAACCTGACAACGGTCATTAAAGGACAGTAAATACTATGGAAGGAGGACGCTAAACACGGAAAGAGGACAGTAAATCTGCCACCTCTGAAGAGAGGGCACGCGAATTGACAGATGAAATTAGATTATATGAACGAAAGCAGTACAATCCATGATAGGATCCACACTTTTATTGTAATTACCATGTCGTGCGTTCTGTTGATCAAGGGACACTCGGACCAGGAGTACCAGGTGATCACTAGGGAATATTTCAGGAAGAGGTTTAAAGACTTCCTCAAGACCTTTGCAGCTCAGTCCCAAAAGATCTGGAACATGCGTCCATGCTCCACATCCCCGACGTCCGAGACCTGCGTTACATAGCCGAGTTCGATCTTTCCCACCTCTCCTGAAAAATTATTCCCTCTGGTACTCCTCTTTATGTATCCTTGTCCACAGCACACAGACGTAGGAACTTGAGCAGCCAGAGAAAGATCACTATCTTGTGAAAAGAAGACTGAAATTTACACTGTGAAAAAAAATGGTGGATGGTGGGGTGAAATGTATGTATGAAATGAAGACAGTAATCCCTTTTTGAACTATGGCGATACAACCTCCAGAAGGGAGATAAGGCTCTATGTAATGAGGACACTAAAGGTTACAGAGGAAGACACACTGATCGCTTATAGGGCTGGACACTGCACCGTTCGGAAAGAGGACACTAAAACCCGATGAAAAGAGGACAGTAATCCTTATGAAAACCAAACAACCCTGCGAAAGGTGCACACTATATATACAATGACAAGGATGCTATCAAATTCTAAGACAAGAAGTTGCTCAACCCTGTAAACTGAGGGTATGGAACCCTACAGAAGAATTCTGATGTTGACTTCCAGTGGGTTATAGAATACTCAA
>JADBJO010026237.1:0-17500 GCA_016801955.1 Conus betulinus | reverse complement strand
GGTTTTTAAATGTGCCCTAATGACCCAAAATAGACTGGCATATGGTCAGCTGGGACGGTTTCCTTTGTATGTAGATTGTGCAAAAAAAAAAAAAATCAATGCGCCACTGGTTTAAATAGCAAAAGCTGTCACTCGCTAGACTACCAAAACATGCATATGAAATGGAAAATCAAAATGATTTCATTGTACAAGAAATCGGAGTGTACAAACAACTTGGGTATCTTCGGTAAAAACATCGTTTGGATACTTATGGCTTTTCTTTTGTTTGGTTAAACAGTAGAGTAAATTACGAGAAACTGTTTTTACGTGAACTTAAACGCATGATAGACAAAATTGGGATACTAAGACACTTAATAGTGACAGATATTCAACATATCGTTCCTTCAAATCTTTAAGGCAGCCTGAGAAATATTTAACTGATATTACAATTTCTAAACTTTGCAAAGTGTTCGTGAGATTTCGACTTGGTATTAGTGATTTGAATGTCCATCAAAAATATACACTAAACTCCAAAAAACTGTCCATTCTGTCACCAAATAGAGGACGAAATACATTTTTTTTTATTGTCTGTCCATCTTATAAAGATTTGAGAGATAAACATATTTTGCCTCATGCTAGAAATGTTGATCAAGTATCATTGCTTTTTTTGCAGCAAAATGAAAAGAGAGAATTGTAACTAGCTCTGTAGCTATGTTCATTTTCAAAGCACTGAAACGAAAGAGAAGAGCTGCTATCAGTTAACACACAATGCCAGAGCAATTCAGAAAGAAATATAGATTTTTATTATGCAAATATTTTCTCTCATAATTTACAGTACATGCGCCGAGCGCGTGTGTGTTCTACTTTTGTTTTTGACCTCATTACAGATAGGTCGGTGGCCTTTGCAATTAAACTTTTTGAGTTCGGCTCTCTCTCTCTCTCTCTCTCTCTCTCTCTCTCTCTCTCTCTCTCTCTCTCTCTCAGTATTCTTTTCTGGTTGTTCAACTTGTTTCTTGGTCCATGTCTATACTTCAGGTGTAATATGTGGTCAATGTTTGTATTTTTCTCTTTTTTCCCCAGTCCTTGACGCCTTGCGCCAAACTCCTACCATCAATGACGACAGCTCTGACGAAGATGAAGACGACACACCTTCATCCGTCGTCGTCGTCTTCTAGGCGGTATCCACTCCAGGTACCCCGGCTCCGGCAGACGTTTCCGCAACAGACCACGTGTCTTCGTCCCACGACGTCGGCTCGGCAGCAAAGCTGGCTCCCGCAGTAAATGTCTGGCCCCTATTAGTTAATGGTCGTCACCACAATGTCAGCCCCTATTAGTTATGGTCGTCACCACAATGTCAGCCCCAATTAGTTATGGTCGTCACCACAATGTCAGCCCCTATTAGTTATGGTCGTCACCACAATGTCAGCCCCTATTAGTTATGGTCGTCACCACAATGTCAGGCCCCATTAATGTCAGCCCCTATTAGTTATGGTCGTCACCACAATGCCAGCCCCTATTAGTTATGGTCGTCAATGTCAGCCCCTATTAGTTATGGTCGTCACCACAATGCTAGCCCCTATTAGTTATGGTCGTCACCACAATGCCAGCCCCTATTAGTTATGGTCGTCACCACAATGCCAGCCCTATAGCCCAATGTCAGCCCCTATTAGTTATGGTCGTCACCACAATGCTAGCCCCTGTTAGTTATTGTCGTTATTGTCGTTACTACAGTGTGTTGTTACCAATATCAGTCCCCATAATTCATCGTCATCACCACAATGATGTATACTTCCTAAGCGGTTTGAGTACCTGTTTCCTTGTTGGTGTATTTCAAACGATCGCGCCGTAAACTGAAGAGTGTACACTTTTACAGGATACGAGACCAGACCACGCTCCCACAGCAAGACAAAATCATTTCAGATGTTGTTAATCTTTAACCCTGAAAGCAAACAAATTATCTCCGGGAAGTTTGGGTGCATGTGGGGGAAGGGGGGGGGGGGGGTGACGTGCGGTGTGAGGGCTCATTGGTAACACAACGTGTGATAACAAAGCCAGGGACTTTTCTTTCCACGCCTGATGCAGCTGCTATTCAGCCGTGATGGGGCGCCAGACACGATTCCGTCTTGAACACAGACATTGGAAGTTTGAGTCGTTCACTCTCGTCTGAGTCTGGAGGATCTTCTGCTTTTCGTTTGTTTGTTTGGTTGGTTGGTTGTTTGTTTGTTTCGTTGTGTGTTTTTGTTTGTTGTTTTTTTAATTTTTCATGCTTCACTCTCCTTGAAAAAAATGTCAGCCAGCACACCAGATACAGATCTGAAAAATGAGCGTGACAAAAGAATGCAAGCTTCATTTGGAAGCACAATTATCCCGCTGAAGTATACCGTTTATCCCCCTTGTGTGGTAATCTTTGCTTTCGTATGTAAACAATGTGTGAATATGTGTATCAACAAATCTCTCAGAAGATACATGTTCATTTTTTTTTTTTAGTGCCAGTCTGATATATTTTTTCGATCCGCGCTTAGTAAATCAGCGTTGCCCAACATTCTGTGACTACTGCTTGGGTTCATTAATTTGCAGTCGGAAGCTTTTTGTTGTACCCATTGATTCTTTTCAAGTTTATATACTGAACATGAATCATTCTCTATACGAATCCCTTTGCTTTAGACACCTTTTTTTTTTCAAACATTCTATCATGGCTTTGATTTCTTCTTTGCTCAATTTGTGATTGTAATGGGGGATAACCAGTTCCGTTTGCAGATCTTGACTTCCGTTTCGACTTAACGTAAAACAAACCAAATTGTGCATTTGTCAGTATGCGTTGTTGTTGCTTTTAATTGCAGTTTACACTGTATTCAATGATGCTTGTGAATGATGATTATTACAAGATGCTAGCTATTATGTCTTTAAAAAAACCTCGATGAGTTAGAGGTATTCTGTATCCCTCCAAAGCCTTATCTAGGTGTGTAAGCTTATTACTGGCTGTGTCAGGACAGTACAGCTCTAATGTGTTTCATGGTGTTGTTCATTCTGGCGTTTTAATGTGAGAGAGAGAGAGAGAGAGAGAGAGTGAGAGTGTGTGTGTGTGTGTGTGTGTGTGTGTGTGTGTGTGTGTGTGTGTGTGTGTGTGTGTGTGTGATCATGTTAATGTTGTGATGTGATATGTCTGTGTGTGTTCTCCTATCCTGACATTTGCTGAAATCTTAAATTTATCTCTGTACACTCAGAGTCTTAGAGAAGGTGATGAATAGGGGTGTGTTCAATAACATCCGATCAGTCGGGCTTTGGAATTAAATCGTGTGAGCTGACCTCAAACTGTTTTTTATACTTTCTTAATGGAGAACGGAGAGAGAGAGAGAGAGAGAGAGAGAGAGAGAGAGAGAGCGTAAGAGAGAGAGCGCAACACTGCAACACACCTGCTCACTCTATGTCTATAACTCATCTACGTGACTTAAGTGCACCATCACTACATTACCACCACCCCGCTGACATTCTTGTCCTCTGTAACCCTCGTGGACCACTTCCTGTCTCCCTCTGTGACACAGACAAGCAAACCGTTCAAGGTGCCCACCAAAGGAGACCCCCCGTACTACTGCGAAATCATATCGATACGAGTTCGGTCAGTTCTTATGCGTTAGCAGGATGACGTGGTGCATGTACATCTGCAGTTGTCCTGTCCCAGAAGGAGGTCCCTTTTCTGGACCGAAATATTGGACTGTTATAAAAAAAAAAAAAAGAAAGGAGTCAACCAAGCGGTTTTTGGGATCCAGTCTTTTTTCCTTCTTCCTTTATATATATATATATATATATATATATATATATATATATATATATATAGAGAGAGAGAGAGAGAGAGAGAGAGAGAGAGGTATTCTGTATCCCTCCAAAGCCTTATCTAGGTGTGTAAGCTTATTACTGGCTGTGTCAGGACAGTACAGCTCTAATTTATCTCTGTCAACTCAGAGTCTATATATTTATATATATATATATATATATATACGAAGAAAATACATAATTAAATGGTAAGTAAACAAATAAAACAGTCAATGGATGAATAAATGAATGAATGAAACAAAGAAATGAACAACCATTTAAATTTAAGACTTAAAGGAAGCTTTAAAAACATCTGTTGGCTGGCAAAAAGAAATTCTAAATTTTGAAGATGCTCATAGATGATTGAGTACATTCACTATGCCATGGCTAGTTTTAACGATACAGCAGTTTCTCAGCCGGCCTCCGGATTCACAAGACGAAAAAAGTACATCCAGTTCTCTCCCCTGACCATTTTCGCTTTCACCGCGCGTGCGCCAAACACACCCAGTTAACATTCTATCAACTGATCTCACGAAGATGTTGGACCAAGATGGAAATGTCAGATGGACAAGGCACAAACATATGAGACGTTTTACTAATCATCCAGGTTTCTGGTTGGAAATTTTGATAGGTAAGTGAGTGTAACAGAGAGGAAAGATATGAACCCATCTGCTGAGGGAATTTGTGAAGCACGTGACTGCCTCGAGCGATGAGAAAAGCAAATGGTGTTGTCTTAACAACCTGCAAAACGTGTGTGTGCATACAAGTTTGAGGTTATAGTTAGTCGAACCACACACATGCATACTTCCTTGACACAGAGACGGAAAATTAGATTGACAGACAGGCAGGCAGACAGATGCAGAGACAATCTGAGAGAGAGAGAGAGAGAGAGAGAGAGAGAGAGAGAGAGAGAGAGAGAGAGAACAATCTTTTATTTCTTCAGGCCCACAGCCCCTAGAAATTAGGTCAAGTAACACGTAACTAAAAGACGCATACATTACAACCAATCAGCTTTCTGGCGTGAGACTTTTAACAAAGGTTTGCCTTAACTTCATGGTATTAAACAGAAATACCCAAGCTTCCTAATATCGAAAATAGACCCATTTCTCAACAAGACTGTATATGAATAGACACCAAAGTTAAGATATTTTTTCCTTATGTCATTATACAGAACATGTTTATACAACAAATGGTCCTCATCTTCTAAGACCTTACACATTTTGCACATAAAATTAGCATTGTTGCTGAAAGTTCTTTTGAAAATCGATCCATTGATTGGTACCACACCGAGCCTCAGCTTTATTGGACAATTCCTAGAGCAATTAATGTCCATGTAATCCAAGTGTTCACATTCGAAGTTAGTTTTAAACAGTCTATATATTGATATATATCTTTATTCACAACAGACTCACTCCATTCCTGCACGTTTATGTCTTTCATTCTCTGCTCAACTAGTGAAACAAACGTTATTTCACAGCCCACCCCTCTGCTCAAGCCAGACCCCGTGGCTAAATAATATATTCTTTATAAATGTTGCCCAGCATTTTTTTTTTACCGTTTTTATCTAGATTTACAAGCATCAAGTATGCTTGTTTAGCAAAACGATGAGCCTCCGTCTTTATTACTTTTATTCACTATCGAATGCACCTTACTGCACGATTTACTTATAGGGGATAACGCCCCAGTTCCCCCATTACAAGTTCACTAGGAACTTTAAGATAGATTTTTAGAAAACGTTTGCACGCCAGAGAGAGAGAGAGAGAGAGAGAGAGAGAGAGAGAGATTTTAGAATAGAAAGAAAGATGCAGATAGATAGATAAACAGACAGACAGACAGACAGATAGATAGATAGATAGATAGATAGAGACAGACAGACAGACAGACAGATAGATAGATAGATAGATAGATAGATAGATAGATAGATAGATAGATAGACAGACAGAGATGTGAAATGTCAGTGTCAGGCGGCGCAGCGAACCTTCCGGCCGTATGGATGACGACGTGTCAAGCTTGTGTCGGCGGGGGAAGGCTCCTGGAGATGTGGGGCGATCAGCGATGAAGCGCTGCCTGTCTGCGACTGTCTTGGCCTGGGATACCATGCTTTTGATGGCAGGACCCTTTCAGGGTTGGACTGAAAAATCGCCCTCTCGACCGCAGTCCGCATGAACCAGGACTCGTGCAGCGCTCCAGCGACTGTTCGTCCTGCTCCTTCTTTGAAGCGACATTACGCAGCAGAGTACTATCGCCACCCGAGCATGAAAAGGGCCGCCTGGTGGCCCCGAAGACAGTTTTTCGAGGGGTAAAGAGGGAAAAAAAAACGACGCACATTGTAGGCCGACCTATATCACAAAATGAAACTGATTTCACACAAAAGCAGAGCTGAGAGGGCGACCGGCGACGGCCCCCCATCTGGAACCAGACACTCTGCTGCCAACAAGGCATCCGGTCAAAAGAACGTAAATCTCAACATTCGATTCGATTCGACTGACAGGCCTTTTTAGATATGCATACACATATGAATATAAAGCGATAGATAGAGAAAAAAAATTGAAAGGCATGGAGCCAGAGAGAGAGAGAGAGAGAGAGAGAGAGAGAGAGTGTGTGTGTGTGTGTGTGTGTGTGTGTGTGTGTGTGTGTGTGTGTGTGTGTGTGTGTGTGTGTGTGTACCTGTACACACTGAAGATTATTAACGTTCCTCGTAGGATTCTGCCGGCAATCAGCCATCTATAACATACAACCTCTTTAAGTCATCGTAGAGGCGACCGATGCCATATACCTCTCAAGGTGAAAGGGTCATACGCTCTTCTCAGGTTCTGGTGGTAACGTGCTGTGACGCCAGAGGACTGGATACCTTATCAAGACAATGGACCTTGCCAGGCTTCATGTATCAGCCATTATGTCGGATAGTAGCACTTTGATGGAGGTCGTACACACACATGCACGCACGCAGGCGCGCGCGCGCGCGCCCCTCCCCCAACCCTCTCTCTCTCTCTCTCTCTCTCTCTCTCTCTCTCTCTCTCTCTCTCTCTCTCTCTCTCTCTCTCAACTGTCGAATATCATTCCCTTCCCCTCTCTCTCTCTCTCTCTCTCTCTCTCTCTCTCTCTCTCTCTCTCTCATACGCATACGCACGTGCACATACGTACATACACACGCACACACACACACACACACACACACACACACACACACACACACACACACACACGAGTGCGCGCACCATGTACACACACACACATATACACGTGCGCGTGCACACACACACACACACACACACACACACACACACACACACACACACACACACACACACGTGCACGCACGCATGCTCGCTCGCACGCATACACACATGCGCGCACACGAGCACACGAATGCAAACACATTGCCTACAGCAAGCAAACCCTGTGGGTACTGTATTACAATAGTTGCAACGCAGACAAGCACATGCACACGTGTTCATGCATACATACATGCAGTGAGAGACAGACAGACACAATGAGCACATAAGCACAGCTGTAGACGTATTCATGCATATCATAATTATGTACGCAGAGAAAGAGAGAGAGAGAGAGAGACAGCCAGAGACAGAGTGAGAGAGAGAGCCTGAGACAGAGTGAGAGAGACAGAGACAGCAAGACGAAAAGAGGGACAGAGGGAGAGACAGAGAGAAAGAGGGGGGAGGGACAGAGAATTTTCTAGTTTCCTGTCCTTGAATTGAAATTTTAGGCAGAGCCGGGAGAGAGAGAGAGAGAGAGAGAGAGAGAGAGAGAGAGAGAGAGAGAGAGAGAGAGATGGAGAGATGGTTAGATAGACATATATTATAGGCAGAAAGGGATACACACTGAGATATAGATTTATATTTCAACAGGATTCACATATTTGACTGCATCTTTCGTCCAGGGACTTCGTCCAGGGACTTCACATTTCGCCTTTTGGCTTGGTCATGCCTGCGTGCGTGCATGCATGTGTGTGTGTGTGTGTGTGTGTGTGTGTGTGTGTGTGTGTGTTGGTGTATGTGTGCGCGCGCAGCGCGCGCGCGCGCGCGCGTGTGTGTGTCTGTGTGTCTATGGGTGTGTGTGTAGAAAGAGATAGAGAGATAAGGAGGGAGAGAGGGGGAGCGAGAGGTGGAAGAGTGAGAAAAGACAAGACAAGACAAGACAAGACAAGACAAAAAAAATGTTTATTCGTAGAGGTCTTGGCCCTTTAGAAGGGGGATACACGTAAACTAACGTTGCATAATCCATGACCAAAAATAGTCTTGCACAATGCATTACCAATCGGGAAGGTTAACAAACTAAGATATTACATAACTTCTTTTTTAAATGCTCTGTACAAATACACAGCCTGCTGTTTCACTGTTTTATCATTTATCGATGTCATCAACAAAATCAATTTGAAGAATAAAGGAGAGAGGAGAGACGGGGGGGGGGAGGTGAGAGGAAGAGAGAGAGGGGAGGGAGGCAGCGAGAGAGAGACGGGGGTGGAGAAGAGAAGACAAGAGAGAGAGAAGAAAGATGGAAAAGAGAGAGAAAGAGAACGAAAAGGAGGAAGAAGAAGAGAGTGTAAAAGAGAGAGAGAGGGAGAGAGAGAGGTATGGCGAGAGAAGAGAGAGAGGAGAGAGAGAGATAAGGGAGAGAGGCGGGAGAGAAAGAGAGATTTGGGAGAAAGAGAGAGGGGAGGAGAAGAGAAGAGAGAGAAAGATGGTAGAGAGAGAGAAGAAGAAGAAGAGAGTGAGAGACAGAGGGAGAAAGAAAGGAATGGAGAGAGAAGAGAGAGATGAGAGAGAGAGGTAACGGAGAGGGACAGAGACAGAGGGGGAGAGAGGGAGGGGGCAGACAGTGAGAGGTGTTATCAGGTATTCGCACTAACCCTTCATATCCTTTCTTTGACTTCAGTTACTTACTCCTCCCAGTAAGGGCCTCACTATAGTACCGTCACAGACATCTGCGTTCTGTACAAACAGGATCTTCACACATCTCTGTCCTCATCCATGCACGACAGGTGTACATATCACAATCGTGTCGCAAAATCCATAATCATACGCTTCCCCGTCCCCCCAAAATGCAAAGCTACTTCCACGATCAGGGGCAATCTACGAGATCCAGTGTGGAGAGATTGTGACCAGACATACGTCGGAGAAACAGAAAGGAAATTGAAACTCCGCATCAAAGAACACAAGAGAGAATCATCACCAGTCGGAGAACACCTGAACATCAGCGGACATGAGTTCTCCCGGGACAATGTCAGCGTCCTGGACCAGGAACCTAAATGGTTCCAAAGGGAGTAAAGGAGGCCATCTACAACGCGGCCACGTCTCCTTCCCTCAACCGAGACCGGGGGCGATAAAACCTACCAGCAGCCTGCATTTCCCTTGTTCGGTCGCGTGACTTGAGTTCATCTCGAGATCACGGGCACCGAACCCAACTCACTCAGCGAGACATTCGGCGCTGACGAAGGCCTCTGGATGGAGGCCGAAAGCTTCGCTTCGGCAAAACTTTCCTGTGTGAAAAGGTAAAAGACTGTGTTTAATCACTACCTCCACTAATCATATCTTTCTTATTAATGCATACACCTATTCAAATATCTATAAACCGTAAAAATCCAATAGCACCATGCATATCCATTGTAGCTTTATCATTTGCATACATACTGCCAGCGCTGGCAGTTTAGCACAAAAAATACACACACACAAAATTCAAAAGACGTAGAAAGACAATCCACGAACAAGGCCGTCTCCAAGCCCGTCAGACATCTACCCATTTGTACCGGTGGACATTCCCGTCCATGAGCCAGGCTGAGAGGACACTGACCTCCAACTGGGTGAGTTCGTGGAAGCCAGTTTTAAACTGTCAGTTCTTATTTGAAACAAGTCACTTATCGGGTGATCCAATGGGAATCGCCGGCGGTCAATGGACAGTTTGGGCAGTTATCTGGACTGCCCTGGGCAAAGCTGTCCCGGAGTCAACCTATTCTCGGAACAGATCTCCAGCCTCACAGCCCTCTGCCAGAATCCTATCTCCCTGACTCAACTCTGAGATACATCTCAATGTCTTAGGACTTTGTACCCAGAAGAGACCATGAGGAGGAAACCAAAATGGTATTCAGCCACTTAGAGCAGACACCAACGCATTCTGACTGTCGCTGCTGGTCAATCGCCACAATTAGGATTTTGCACTAAATGACTATATAGTACATGTGAGCGTTCTTGTCAGTTGATTTCAAGGTAGTGACAGCCCTATATGGCCCTTTTCCGGTCGGCTGGGCTATAAGCAACATTACCTCTCCTTACCTCTGAGGAGCAGCATAAATTTGAGCCATACATTGATATTCGATTGAGAACAGATCAAATGAACAACCCCAACCAATCCTTGCACTTGTTCTTATGGATTTCTGCCGATGACATAATTCATATGCTAGAAATATATGAGCTACCCTTACCTGAAGTCACACAATGTAAGCCTCCACACGCATCCGTGACCTTATCTTTGCACCATGTGATCTCCCCAAAATAGCCCCATTCCCTTCATTTTAATCTATCTGTGTGGAATCATTTGGCATGTACCTTGATGGGCATTTGAAAGAAAAGGAGGTAAATCAGCTTTCAGACACAATACAAATTCGAGAAACCACAAAATAATTGTGCCTGGCCTGTCTATAAATACACAACTCCTTAAGCAAGACCTTAGCACTTTGATGTTGGCGTGCAGCCTGCAGCTGACGGTGATTCTAAAGATGGAGGTGTTTCGGCCAACAGCACACAGCTCATTCCTTGTGGGAAGAATTTGTACGCTGCTGACTGTAGAGAGGAGCTCACTAAGTCCATGCCTTCAAGGAACGTCTGCAAGCTTCCAGAAAAAAATCTCTGCCAGAAAATCTATCTCCTTCCCCAGACTTTGTAGTGTGAGACGGGAGACAAGCATTACTTTAAGTACAAGCCTGGCTTCTGGGCAGCTGTGAACTTGGAAACAGCAAGGTAAATTAGTACAGATACAGAGCTTGCTTTCTAACCTAGATGACATTCTTATCTCAGATCATCAGTTAGACTGAAGATGTGGTAAGTTTTAATCGTTTCATCAGGGAACAGTGTAAGAACTGCAGCAATTGTAGCCCGTAGAGTCTAGGGCATTCCTGTCAACGAGAAGCTGTGATGCTCGGCTGTGCGTCTTCATCTTGAGGATCTCCAGGACTGGCGAACACAGAATCAGTAAACCCGTGTTTTCTTTTATGCCAATTTCCCACTCGGATAGAATAATTATTCATGCAATGATGTCGCCAGACTTGGAAAGACAACCCCCGTGTAGAAGGGAAAAACGCATCAGCACTAAAAATAAGTTTCGGCTTGGCAGCACATGTGCCTCTCGTGACTCCTAAGAAACTCTACACTTGAAGCACTGCACAAAAACTGTCCAGGATTTCTACGGGAGGTTGCCTTTGCCAAGCTGGAAACAAATGCTGTCTGCTTGGTTGCCAGGAAAGGCAACTGGTAGACGCCAAACCACCTCATCTTTGCCACTAAAGCTCTGGCGGCTTATCTGTCCCTGACAATCATAATATTAGGTATTACTGCTGTCTGTTTCAGCATTCCCACGGCAGACCTCTGGCTTCTGGTGCGGTAATCTACTGTCGACCAGTCTTATATGAAACGAGACCTAGACCCGAACTCGATAACATCAACTGAAACTTTACAGGATGAGATTCTGCTTGCGTGCAGGAGTAAGAGGCTTTGCAATAGCCAGGAACACCGACCTTGAAGATGCCTACAAACAGGGATGACCTGAGATGGCAAGGAATAAACGAATTGCTATTCGTAAAAAGATGAAGATTCCACATGAATTCCCGCAATTCTATACAAGAAGGAAGCAAGCTTCATAATGTGGCTTGAAAATAAATATTCGCAGTGTGCATACTCCATTTGTTAACATCGAGTTAGAAAACAAAAAATAGAGGGTTAAATGTTAGCTGACACATGCCGGTTGGTCCTAAACACACGTGTTTTATGATTGCAGCTAATAAAATTTTCATCGTATCATACAGTATCCCTCAACGAGTACTCCGATCATGTTTACGTGTCTGCTGATGCCGAGAGACCAGTTGTTCTGTCGCCAAAAGTTTAGTCAGAAAAGACTGTTGACCACTTCAAGTACTAACAGCCCTGCTGCATAATACTTCGCATTGAAAATCCACGCTCACTTCTCAATGTTATGGTTGAACCATTTGTGACAAAGTCATGAAGTATATATACATGAGCAAACACCGGCCCTCGGCAGTAGTAGAACCTTGCTGTCTCATGAAAATGCAAGTCCCAACAGGATTGAGGTCGTTATGGCATGTGTTGATGATCAAGGTCCCCAAGTCATTCCCTACTCCCCATACAGCTCGGCATTAGATTCATGCTACTTTGATTATTTACCTTGTTCACAGTACATTTTGCATTCGGCAATTTTCACGAATTCGGTGTTTTTCATGAGCAATGCGTGCAGAGTTCATTGTCTCAACTCTGAGGGAGTACCAAAATGTATCTGAATCGTGGTTGAGACGTCTTCTTTCTGTCCCATCTTCTGTGCTATCTCAGTGGCATTGCACCCACACCGCTCACACACACACCCATCCCCCACCCCCACCCCCCTGTCCACAGTCACAGACCGGCCGGTCCCACCGCAGCTCTGGCACCGGCAATCCACAGGGAGTAGTCAATGACAAGTCATCAAGAGGCAACCCACCAAAGAAGACACTGCACTGCTGCCGAGTCACATCTGTGGTGTTCAGTGATATCTGTTCTGATCCAACATATGCAGGACACAATCTACTAAGCTCCTTACTGATGACAATGATTACTTAGTCGCAGAGCCGACGTGAATGAGCTCTCCCTCCGGAGGGCGCCAAATGTCTGTCCAAAGACAGCTCCCATGAATTTGCCCGCGTTACTAACCCGGACAGAATCAAACCAAGGCCATAGACCTGAAGAATACATCAAAACTGAGGTCATCATGAGAGCAGGGCATGAAGGGCCACTGAATTTGATACTTTTTTTATGCTGATCAATAAGACTGAGGATGATGACGATGATGCAACTGATTTCCATTTCAGTCTGAGACTGCATGACAAGGCTATCTTCTGTACTTACTTTCCTAATCTAGCCCGGCAGCAATCAGACCCGAGAGATACAGACACCTGCGGTATTGGTCAGGTCGTTTGAGCAACACTGGATCAGAGACGCACCCATTAAGTGGATGGAAATCGACTATGTGGTCCCAGTCTTGCCAACTGAACCCGCGGCAAACTCAGCTCCGGGTAGGAGCCGGCCGGGGCAGACTGAGGCGTCCTTGGCTGCTTGTGGCTTGAAGAGGTTAGTACTCGCCGGGAATGGGAAGACGGAAGCTGAATCCGACTATCATCTGCAATAATCGCAAGGACAATGTGCAATGCTGGAGTCCTTGTATCACGTGCACGGTGAGAAAAAAGTTTGTCAACGATCTGGACCTGCCCTGTTCCGCTGATCAGACTGCTTCACAAGCCACAGCTAAGACAAAGTGGACGAATGTAGGAAGTTCAATGTGATGACACTCTCACCTTATAGGATATCTTGTAGAAGCCACGTCAACGTTTTGAGCGTAGCTCCTGCCCATCACTGTTGATGGTTTATGACTGGGGTAGGGGATGTGAGACGCTGAAGTGTGTGACTGCAGGTTACTTGCAGTAAAAAGGTGTGCCACAGAGACAAAGATAACATAAAGGTAACAAAATTCTGTGTATTACAGACCGATATCTTTGTTGTGCTTTGAGATAGTTAACAGAAAACTTTAGTTTCAGGCTGCCTCCTGTTATTCAAGATGCGCAAGACACAAACGACATAGTCCCTAATTGACAGAGACTGCTGCATGGGATGAAGACTGCTGCTTCAACATTAAACGACAGTCACCATAAATCTATAACACTGAAAACGGTCATAAAGTCAACACGAAGGGCCACCGAACTGAATATTTTTTTTATTTAACTATGATCACTATTATCAGCTAAAGGAAATGATATCCTGGACTTGATGTAGAACAGGAAGAAGCATATCAAGTTTTTTTCAATTAATAAGGCCACTGAATGTTTAAACAAATGAAGAACGTGGTTAACACTCAGACTTGATGGACTTATAATAGAATTTATCAATGTTTTCTGTTGTTGTTGTTATGGTTGCTGTTTAATATAGTTTGTGGACATGAAACATGATTTGTCAAATGCATACCTGTTTCTCGTGATTAATTAGGAAAAATACTACCCATACACTCCATCCTAAAAAAAGAAGGGGGGAGAGAGAGGGAGAGAGAGAGAGAGAGAGAGAGAGAGTGTGTGTGTGTGTGTGTGTGAGAGAGAGAGAGAGAGAGAGAGAGAGAGAGAGAGAGAGAGAGAGAGAGAGAGAGAGAGAGAGAGAGAGAGAGAGAGTGAAGCCGATTTCTTTGACGAATGCTTATTAGAAGCAACTTAGTAAATGATTAGCACACGGATTGTCATTTGTAATCTACTCAATGATTCAGTCTAGATGGTGGTTTTCTAAATGTGTTTTAAGAGTAATTGGAATGATTTATGATTTAGCATTGCATAAATAAACGAAATATTTTGGTAATTCCTTGAAATAAACTGTTAACATTTCAAAGGGTTTCAAATGTCTTGTTAACCGAAACTTGGGTTTTAGCGAGAGCTTTTTCCAACGGGTCAAAAATGGATGGAAAATACAGGGAGCATGACTGGCCATTTACGCTGGACGAATTGAGATTTTCAGTCACCTCTGATACAAACAAAGTTAACCATCTCCCTTGTCTCTCTTGCTTTTACCTTAACCGTTGAATTGCTCACTCTTCGAAACAGAGCAGATGCTTCTAGTGTCTGTGCCAAAGGTGACGAAGATTCTTCAAAGATGGCAAGGATCTGGAACCAAGCAGAGTGACTTTAGACTTCTTTCCACTTATTTTACAGAATCTCCCCTTTGTAGAATTCTAACTCCACAGCTTTCTTTTCTATTCCGTTCCTTACCTTGACCAGGGTTCCGAAATCTGAGACACAGTTGATGAACGGTGAAAAAGATTCATGCAAGAGAACATTTTCTTTATACAAATGACAGAGTCAAAAATCTCCTTCCTTTTCAAGTTTGAAAATAGATCCTCTAACATTTTTGGTTCACAATTGTAATTGTCTGACTTCCTCTGATAAATGCATCTACAAGTAGATGCCACTTTCAAATTTTGAAACTTCAAACGTGCAGCAAAATATCAGAAGTAAGTCTTTCTCAATATGGCTTGACTGCTCTGTTTCTTGCGACGCAGCTGAAGTGACGTCCATGATCCATTACGAGATCAGTATCACATTTAAATCCTGCTTATTTGTTCAATTACCGTCACGCTTGGATCTTCTGTACGCCCAAAATGGTGCGTCTTGTTTAGGAATCAGTTTAATGACGTACAGTGATGGTTAGCGATGTCAGTTTCTTTTTTTTTCCGGGTGATGTGGTAGGAAAGCTGTGAGATGATTGGTCGTTTCATGATGGCTCTGTTTCTGTATAAAAGGAAGGCGTTCAGCCACCTTGGCTGCCACTTCTTTCTCCTGTCTCTCCTTACAACCATCGGCTGAGGACTGCTACACAGCTGACTCTGCCGTCACATCAACACAGTCTTTAGGGTGAGTAGGAGTTTTCTCTCTCTCTCTCTCTCTCTCTCTCTCTCTCTGTCTCTGTGTGTGTGTGTGTGTGTGTGTGTGTGTGTGTGTGTGTGTTTGCTGTTTTTCCTCGCTTCTTTCCTTATTTTGCTTCCGTTTTACTTTCAATAATCTTTTCTTGCTTTTAAATTCAATCGAGTATAACGTATATGGATGCATTGGATAAAATTTTACCTATAGAACCAAGTTTGTTCGGGAGTGCAGTCTATCACTTCCTTTTCATTCTGAAGGTTCAGGGTTTGAGTCCCAGCAAAGCTTAATGGATTAAATGTGGAGCAGCATTTTTAACCTGTCTCCCCGATCAGCCTGGGGACAGACCTGGTAGCAGATGAACTTTCTTTGTGTGTACATGCACGCACAAGAACAAATATGCACGTCAAAGTTCCTGATCCCCTGTGTCAATGATGGGTGGGCTTTGGGAAGAAAAAATAAAAATACTCGGCACATGGGACACATGGAGAGGAGATAGGCAACGTTTTTACAATAGAAAGGCCACAGCTGGGATGCTCCTGTATAAGTATTGGTCTTGAATGATACTGCTTCTTCAATCCCTTCAGTATTAACACTCAGTGTGTCTGTATTCGTTTTACGCTTTGATGTAAGTTGGGGTTCTGGTTGGGAATTTCATCCAATTGCAAACTCAAAACAGTTCATAAGGAATGACGTGCAGTGCAGGATGACTTCAATCTAAACATGCATATGCAAAACAACAGACACAATGGCCGCAGGTGTGATAGAAGCAATCAAACAACAATGCGGAAGAATTTCACCATACTCATTATAACAAAAAAGAGTGATGCAAAATAACCGGTATCGTGAGATTGTACTGGGAAACTATTTCCATATAACATGTAGAAGCTCAGCAACCCAGCTAATGATGGTCTTCCATGGCATTTTAGAAATGTTGAAGTTTGTAATTATACATCCCAAATTCATCCATTCACTCAAAAAATGAGAAAGCTGAGAGAAAATTTTAAACATTAAATCCATACAGACATTGCTTTCTGAATTTTCGATCTCACTGACACGAGAGAAGAGAGAGAGAGAGAGAGAGAGAGAGAGAGAGAGAGAGAGAGAGAGAGAGAGAGAGAGAGAGAGGAGAGGGAGGGAGGGAAAGACAGGGAGACGGAGAGAGAAGTCTTCTCTCCCTCCTGCTATTTCATATGTGTGTGTGTGTGTGTGTGTGTGTGTAAATCTTCCTTGTTTTAACCTTTAGTTCCTTTTCCTACAGGTCAGTATGAAGCTTCGAGTTGTCTGTTTGCTGACTGTCTGGGCATGCGCATTCCTCACCTCCGGCGCCATGGCGGCTCCATGGGGGTCCAGTGAAGAATCTGACGTCTTGGACGAAGCCTCCGTAATGACATTTGAGTTGCAGACACGTGAGACTGGAATCCAAACGCTCTCTCTCTCTCTCTCTCTCTCTCTCTCTCTCTCTCTCTCTCTCTCTCTCTCTCTCTCTCTGTCTTGGCGTCAGCATGCGAACATCAATGACTTAATTAGCATAGACCTATTGGTTGCAAGTGTTTGCATTCTACGATTCTACTAAAGTTCACTCGAATAGGAGTAAACATACCACACGAATGGAGAGAAAACGTACGAACTACCAAATGTAGTTGTAATTTAAAAGATAAGAGGAACAATGAAAGGGATATCTGAAATCCCCATCGAGAAAACTACGGCGTGGTTTCTGAGATTTCTTTTGTCAGAGTTCGAGCAAAAAACACTCGATTTTTTGGTGACAAAAAGTGGAATTTACATGGAAACATTAACGACCGGCTTCGGGAATACAGAAAATATAAAGCAACTCATAATATTGGATGGTATACGACGTTTGTTTTTACACAGGTATGTTAGGTATTCTCCGACTACAATTCCTCAATCACGAATATTTGATGAAGCTATCCACAGCTTCAATATAAACTATGTAAAAAAAAAAAAAAACATTTATCGGAAGCCCTTTATATAAAAGTACCAATTCGATTAAAAACTGAAAGAGGATTAGAAAACGAGGGGGGG
>JADBJO010026236.1:5000-7500 GCA_016801955.1 Conus betulinus | reverse complement strand
AGGGTGGCTAAGCAGCAGAACGCCGCTGAAGACAACACCTAATGATAAAGAGGGGGACTGGAAGAAGGGATGGGGGGGGGGGGGGGGGGGATCGGGGGGAGGGGGTGAGATAATAGAGGAAGCGGTTCCAGACCCACCTTTTCAAGGTTCCAGATAGCGGAGGTCATGTGTCTGTGTTCCAGACTTGGTGCTGGCATGACGAAGCTGCAGAGTGACGCAGTCTGTGGCTGTTTATCGCCCCTGCAGTCTGTGGAATGGGGCGTGATAGGGCAGTGGATGTGGTGTGGGAGTGTATGTGGCCGGTAGGCTATCCTGGTCCATCATTCCTGGTTTGTTTCATGTGTTGAATACTTGGTCTCTGTGTGTGTGTGTGTGTGTGTGTGTGTGTGTGTGTGTGTGTGTGGTGTGTGTTTTGTCGTTGAATATTTTGTGTACATGGTATGTTTGTTTCCACACTCTACCTGCCAATCCCCTCATCACAAAACGCATAGATAATATGCCATCAGTTCTGCAACCCTGTCCAGTATGTCCTCTGATTGGCTTTGTTGTAGTTGTTGTTGTTGTAGTTGTTATTGAGACATTTGACCATTTTCTACGACCGTTTTCATGTTTGGATACAGGACAAGGGAGAGGTGGAGAGGGTGCAGAAGATAAGGGTCTGGAGAGGGTCACAACTGATTCCCGTAATTCTCACTCCCAACTCTATACCTGGTTTATTCAAGTGGGTCACCTTTATTATTTTTTTTTTTTTACCTACTCTACGGCCGCTTCTGCTTTCATCATAATAGATAGATGAATAAAAATGAACATGAAAACAGAATTGTAATTTCCCTAGGGTTTTTTTTATTTTTTTATTTTAAGTATACGAGCGTGCACACCTCAAGAGGTGGTATCCATGCTTACATGTAAATACGGTCTGGAAATATTTGCGGAACTTATATTTGATCAATACTTCATCAAAAACAGATGTAACAAGATGACAGTGATGAAGAAAAAAAAAAATAATAAAAAGAAGAAAAAAAAAAAAAACGTGCATCGACCGGGAATCGAACCCTGGTCACCCGCGTGGCAGGCGAGTATTCTACCACTAGACCACCGATGCTTCGTAACATTATGAAGCTAAATAAAACTATGAACTGAAGCCCCTCCATTTGGCAGACTGTCGCGGTAGCAATGGGCCACAGGTCACCCGCGATGCTTCGTGGGACAAAGAAGGCAAAAAGTTGCCGTGAATCGAGGCCCTACCTTTTCGCTTTTCAGCTGCAGTTGGAATGCACATGTGAGAGCTACCTCTCTGACTGTTTGAGTCTTCCTGTCTTTGTCTCTGTCTGCCTAGCCTGTATATATATGTCTGTCTTTTTATCTATGTGCCCCCATCCTTACCTCTCTCTCTCTCTCTCTCTCTCTCTCTCTCTCTCTCTCTCTCTGTCCATCCGTCTGTCTGTCTGTCAGCTCCGTGGTGTATTCCATGTCATGTTCCACTCACAGTGAAACACATTCTTTTAGATTGTTTGGACTTGAACGATGTGAGACATAAACACTTTACAGCAGAGTCCATGAAAACCCTGTTCAGATATGTCCCAACTGACGTGATCTTTGAGTTTCTAAAAGAGATTAACATTTTTCATCAGATCTAAGCTTTTACAGAAAGAAAGATTTTTTTAACAAAGTTTCAGGTGCGTTTTAAGGTGTGTTTTAAAGGGATGTGTGGATGGTGTTTGTTTGTTTGTTTGTTTTTTGGATGACTTGTGAGTTGACTTCAACGTGGTGACAGCCCTGATATAGCCCTTTGCGGTCGGCTGGGCTATAAACAACAACACCACCTTACCTTACCTTACCTTGCTCTCTCTCTCTCTCTCTTTCTCTCTCTCTCTCTCTCTCTCTCTCTCTCTCTCGATCTCTCTCTCTCTCGATCTCTCTCTCTCTCTCTGATCTAATCTCTCTGTCACTGTTCTCTTCTCCATCTTACTCCCCTCCCCCTTCAGTTATTCCCCCCACCCCCACCCCCCACCCAACACCTTATCTTTCTCAGTCTGCCTGCCTACCTGCTGCGCACCTGTCTGTCTGTCTGTCTGACTGTCTGTCTGTCCGTCTGTTAGTCTGACTGCCTGCCTGCCTGTCTCCCCCCCCCACCCCCCCCCCTCCTCCTCCTTTTTTCACCGCAGCCGTGACTGCCACCACCTGAAACACATACTCACTCGATTACACAGTCGCACACGTGTGTTTGTTTGTTTCCTGCAGACATGCTGGGATTTTTCGTTCCAGTCTTCCCTTCCATTTCCCTCTTTCAACATTTCCATGGAGGACTGTTTTAGCAAAGCCACTGGATCTTGTGACATGGGCCATACCCGTGCAGCTTTCTTTCTCTGCACGATGTGAGTGGATCTTAGTATGGTACACTTGTTGAATGGTGATAATGATCGGAGTATGTGATGTTTAGTGTCTTGCAGTGGCATCTCATTCCCGTGACTTGTGTGCATTCTCTCCAGATCTCCTGTGA
>JADBJO010026235.1:10000-15000 GCA_016801955.1 Conus betulinus | reverse complement strand
GTCTCGTCTCCAATCTCTCAATGCCTCCTTCTTCTCCCTCACTCTCTCGCATCTCCGTCGTCGCTCTCTCTTGCCCTCTCCTCTCCTCCTCCCTCTCTCCATCTTTCCCTCTCATCCTGGTGGTGTGTGTTGTGTGTGCCTTGTCTCTCCGTCTCTCTCTCTCGCTCCCCATTGTTCTCTCCCTCTCTCCTCCTTCGCTCTCTCGCTCTTTCCTCCCTCTCTTCCCTCCTTGTCCACCCTCTCTCTCTCTCTCTCCCTCTCTCGTCCTCTCTCTGTCTCTCTCATCTCCTTCTTCCTCACTCCCCTCTTCTGTGTTGGTGTGTGGTGTTATTTTTTTGCACTGCACCCCTTCCTGTGCAATTCGAAGTGAAGCTATCTCTAAGAAAATAGCCGCTGGTGCATTTTTTTTTTAAGTTTTTTGGAAAAATCTTTAATCTGCATTTAATCCATGTGCACTGTGTGCCTGTGTTTCCTGTGTGGTGTGTGTGTGTGTGTGTGGTGTGTGTGTGGTGTGTGTTGTGTACGTTTGTGTGTGTGTGTGTGTGTGTGTGTGTGTTGTGTGTGTTGTGTGTGGTGGTGTGTGTAGTTCTCCCACCACTCCCACTGGCACATCTGCTAATTTAATATGCACTGCACCTTGATGATTTTCATGAAAATCCTTGGTCTTATATTGCAATTTGTTGTGAATCGCTAATCTGCATTTATTACTTGCCATGGTGCACGTTTCGTGTGTGTGTTGTTGGTCTGTTGGTCTGTTGTATGTGTGGTGTTGTGTGGTGGGGTGTACTGTGTCGTGTGTGTGTGTTTTGTGTGTGTGTGTGTGGTGGTGTGGTTTTTTTTTGTGTAGTTCCCACCACTCCCACTGGCACATAGGCTATTTATGTTCACCGAGATTTTTCTGAACCTTCCCCCCCCCCAATTTCGGTGTAGCGCTCCAAGTTTAGTACTGACATAAAATTTCGAATTTGATTTCTTTTCTCCTTCTCTCTTCCCTTCTCTTTCCTCTTTCTCCTTCTTCGCAAATTTGATTTCTCCTCCTCCCTCTCTTCGCTCCACTTTTTTTCGTCTCCTTCCCATTCGGGGTTTCTCCTTCTCTTTTTGATCCCCTCTCCTTAATTTGATCCCTCTTCCTCTTCTCTCCCCTTCTCCTCTCTTCTTCCTCTCATGCAATTTCAAGTTGATTTCTTTCTCTTCTCTTTTCTCTCAGCGTCTCCTCCTCCTTCCTTTCCTCTCCCCTCCTCCCTTTCTTTCTCTTCTCTCCTCTCCTCTTTGATTTCTCCCCTTCCTCCTTTCTTCTCTCCTCTCTCTCTCGCCTCCTCTCTTCTCGCTCCTTCCCTCCTTCCTTTCTCCCCTTCTCATCCGCTCCTGAATTTTGATTTCTCCTCTCTCTCCCTCTCGTCTCACCTTCCCTCTCTCTCCTCAGCTAAATTCCTTCTCTCTTCTCTCTCCTCTCTTCCTTCTTTCTCTCTCGCCTCCATCCCTCACCTACTCTCAACTCGTCCTGGGTCTCATCTCTCCTCTCTCTCTTCTCTCTCGTCTCCGCTTTTCTCTCTCTCTCGCTCTGTCTTCACACACACACACACACACACACACACACACACCACACACACACCACACCACACACACACACGAACACCCTTCCAGAATCACCCAGCCAACTCCTTCGATCTTCTTAAAGTCTCGCTAGCAGGTAATATTCTCTTTTTATCTTTTCCTGTTAAAAAAAAAAAATGATGAAGGCTTCCGGGGTCATCGTAAAGAATGCTTCGTGAGAGACGAAGAGGGCAAACTGGACCCTGGAAGGGGTTTTTGTAAAGCCTGATGGACAGTGGAGATATTGAGGAGCTAGTAAGGGTCTCGATGAAAGTAATCATTGGCTTTGGAATGAGGCCAGAGGCGTAAAGGACAGGCTGAGCAGAGCCGGGAGTTCAATCATTTTCCGTGTGTGTGTGTGTGGTGTGTGTGTGTGTGTGTGTGTGTGTGTGTGTGGTGTGTGTGTGTGTTTGTGTGTGTGTGTGTGGTGTGTGTGTGGTGTGTGGGTGTTTGCGTGCGTGCGTGCGTGCGTGTGTGTGTGTATGTGTTGTGTTTGTGTGTGTGTGTGCGCGCGCCGTGTGTGTATGTGTGTGTTCATGCGTGCATGCGTGCGCGCGCGCACGCGCGCGTGTTTTTTGTGTAGTTGTGTGAGAGTTTCTCTGTGTGGGTGTTGGTGTGTGTGTGGTGTGTGTTGTGTGTGTGTGCGTGTTGTGTGCGTGTGTTCGTGCGTGCGTGCGTGCGTGTGCACAGGTGCGCGCGTATGTGTGTGTGTGTGTGTCTGTGCTTGCGCGTGCGCGCGCACGTGGGTGGTGTGTGTGTGTGTGTGTGTTGTGTGTGTGTGTGTGTGTGTGTTGTTGCTTGCGCGTGCGCGCGCACCGTGTGTGTGCGCGCGCGCGTGTGTGTGTGTGTGGTGTGTGTGTGTGTGGTGTGTGTGTGTGTGTGTGTGTGTGTGTGTGTGTTGTGTTGTTGTTGTTGTTGCGTTGTTTTGTTCTACACTATATGCAGCACTGAATATGTTTGAGAGACAGTTTTGACTTGAAACATCTGTTTCTCTTTTTGAGAACCACTTCCCTCCCCCCCCCACCCCCCCCCCCCCCCCCCCCCCCCCCCCCATTTTATAGGTATAGTGCTTCAGTGCACGTTTTGAATTCTTGTCCTTCATCCTGTTTTTTTTTTTTCTTGTGCGTCTATTGATCGATGGCTTAGGCCAAGGAATCTTTTAACACAGTTTTTTTTTGTTGTTCTGTTCTGGCATATGTGCAGTTTTGCTTGTTTATCATTCTGTGTGCTTTCTTCTGCACTTAGCTCATTTGAATATACATTCTTTGTACAATTGATGATGCGTGCAGAAAGAAAGTAGTCAGTTGCGTTTTATGGATAGTTCTGTTTCGATCATTTTAGTGATACGTCCTGGATAAAAATAAACCAAAAGTAAATATATTTACCATTGGTTTAAAAGAAAGAAAATATAGGAACAAATAAACCAACAAAAACTTTATTTTTCACAGAATACGCATTAAAACCTGCAACGTTATGTTTCTCCTAAATTGGTTTAACCAGAATACTACTTCTGGCCCTGCTTCCAGTTCAGAAGGGGAGGCTACATGGTTTATTAACGATTCTGAATTAAAGGAAAATAATGCATGTGGCATGTGGCAGCAATCTCATAATTGTGGCCGACATTAGACAGAACGTTTTCTTTCTGAATACGCATGATCGGAAGAGAGACGACCCTGAATGTTATTTCAATTCCCACACCTCCCCCTAAGAAAAATCAACGTTGATAATATAATATTTGGTGGAGCCTTCATTACTGCCCTTGACTACGAAATGAATTGATATAATAATCTAAATAATTCCAAAGCTGAAGAAATGTTCAAAGTGTGATTAATGATAAACAGTTACATGTTACTGGAAGAAATGTCACTTACAATTGTCGAAGGTGCACTTCGATGATAAATCATCCATTTCAGCTGGCTAGGCTCTGTGTAACCTTATTTCAGATCAGGCAGGTACTTTTCAAAGTGCTGAATGGTTCGTTTTGTGGTATATACAAGTTCCTTTCCAGTCCTGAAGCTTACAGCTCTTAGATGTTTTTTCCTTTTAATAGATGACTGTCGTAATAGTCTGGGCACATACTTTTCTATGATATTGTCGGTCGTTTTAAGTTATTGGCTTTATAACATCTTCCATGACAAATCTTAGATAAATGCTAGCGATGCGCAAAAACAAAGTGGACAAACAAATCATAAGACAAAACACGACGCGTTTTCGACCTCTTAGGTCTTCTTCAGGCAAGACACAAAACACCCAGGACAACGAACAGGAAGTAACAATCACTTGTCTTCAGTCACTCTACTTTACTGAAGTGATTGAAGATAAGTGATTGCTCGTTCATTTTCGTTTATCTTATTTGTTTTGCATTTTGCCTGAAGAAGACCTAAGAGGTCGCAAAAGAAAAAAACAAACAAAATGGTTACGTCCCACGAGACGACGTTTTGACAGACAGCACCTGCACGCTAAGGGTTTGACATCCATGTCTTGGGTGTCATCCTACCCACCGCACACACCACCCACCCCTTTCCGCATCCCCCCCCCATTCTCCGCCCCCCCCCCCCTTCCCCTTTGATGGGTCATTTCCCCTTTGATGGGTCATTATCGTATGATCAATCACTCTAACCGCACTCTCTTTCTTCTGCTTTTGTTGCATTTAGTCAGGAAGAGTCAGACAGTTGGGTATTGCATCTCCTGTACTCCTCACGTTTCGATAAGGGCCACATTTTTTGCAGCTTTGCAAACAGAAGTATGGATACAAGGGATAAACTGAACGGGCAGAAAGGTGGGTCATTGTGCACATCTCTGATGCAGTAGACAATTGATGGTGGCGTCGTTGGCTGGTAGGTGCTGCAATCATGAAACATACGCTTGCACACCTATGCGGATTCTTCTGTCGAGGTTCCGTTCTGCGTCGCGTCCAGTGGCCATCATACAACGCCATCTGCCAGGAAACAGTTCTGTCCCTTGACGTCTTGATGCCTTGTGCGTGCCTCCATCCTGTGTGAAGACATCGCAGGCTTCCAAAGGTGGTGCAGATTTGCTTCCGGCTGGTTGGTCGGCGGCGGTTGAGGACAGAACTTCTCAGGATCTCACTGGCACCTTCGGGTGTGTCTTTTACGTCTACAAGGATTTCAACAGAAGCGTGCTTACAGCATGTGCGAGACAGTACCCCCCCCCCCCCCCCCCCCCCCCCCCCCGCCCCCCCCCACCGCCACCGTACTCCACCCCCCCTCTTTTCTTGTCAGTGTTCCTGAGTTTACCTTTTTTTGGTATCTTTTGTAAAAATAATTGAGGTGGTGTATTTGATTTCACGCCCTTTGTGACGTAATCTCGTTGACGTAACGGACAGTTTTCGGATTAATGAACACCAGGACTGAGCGTACTATCTGTTGACACAACCTGACCTTCCG
>JADBJO010026235.1:0-5000 GCA_016801955.1 Conus betulinus | reverse complement strand
CTGATCTTCATCTCCTTCACTGCTGTCTACAGCCTGATCTTCATCTCCTTCACTGCTGTCTACAGCCTGATCTTCAGACTCCTTCACTGTTCTCTACAGCCTGATCTTCAGCCTCCTTCACTTCTGTCTACAGCCTGATCTTCAACACCTTCATTGCTGTCTACAGCCTGGTCTTCAGCCTCCTTCACTGCTCTGTCTACAGCCTGATCTTCAGGGTCTTCGCTGTGGGTCAGATCCTGCTCCTTGCAGCAACCTGCTGTGGGCAGCTTTGGGCGATGTGGTCTGTTACCGTAGGTCCTTGACCTTATTGATCTTGTTCTGGCTGTCCAATGTCAGAATGAAGAATCAAAGCTGAACTGTCCAATGCTAGAATGATACGTCAAAGCTGAACTGTCCAATGCCAAAATGATACGTCAAACCTGAACTGTCCAATGGCAGGATGAAAGGATCAAAGCTGAACTGTCCAGTGCCAGAATGATACGTCAAAACTGAATTGTCCAATGCCAGAATGATACGTCAAAAACTGAAAGAATGTCCAATGCCAGAATGATACGTCAAAACTGAACTGTCCAATGCCAAAATGATACGTAAAAGCTGAACTGTCCAATGCCAAAATGATACGTCAAAACTGAACTGTCCAATGCCAGAATGAAGGATCAAAACGAAACTGTCCAATGCCAAAATGATACGTCAAAAACTGAACTGTCCAATGCCAGAATGATGCGTCCAAAACTGAACTGTCCAATGCCAAAATGATACGTCAAAACTGAACTGTCCAATGCCAGAATGATACGTCAAAACTGAACTGTCCAATGCCAGAGTGACAAGTCATATTTGAGTTGTCCAGTGCCAGCTGAAGGATCAAAGAGGAACTGTGCAATGTCAAAAGAAAGATCAATGTTGAACAGACCAATGTCCGAATGAAGGATCAATATGAACAGACCAATGTCCGAATGAAGGATCAATATTGAAACAGACCAATGTCCGAATGAAGGATCAATGTTGAACAGACCAATGTCCGGAATGAAGGATCAATGTTGAACAGACCAATGTCCGAATGAAGGATCAATATTGAACAGACCAAATGTCCGAATGAAGGATCAATGTTGAACAGACCAATGTCCAAAATGAAGGATCAAACGTTGAACAGACCAATGTCCGAATGAAGGATCAATGTTGAACAGACCAATGTCCGAAGTGAAGGATCAATGTTGAACAGACCAATACCAGAATGAAGGATCAATGTTGAACACAACATTGACAGAGTTCAGACTCAAACCAACCGCGCTGCAGCACGCTGTCAACATGTGTCGCTTACGACAGCCACATAACGAGTGATTCCACTGAACTGCCGATGCTAGGACTTCGAGAGGACTGACTTGGGCGTGTTGTGTGGGAGGGAACCGGACGTTGTTGAGATGGAACGGTTTGATCAGAGAGAGAGAGAGAGAGAGAGAGAGAGAGGGGTCGGAGGGGGGGGGGGCTGACAATCATCGATCTCTGCCAAAGCTTTTAAATTCAAGTCTCTCTTATCGTGAATGATTTTACCATTTTGCAAGCAGTTGGACGACCGCGGCGCGAGCTGCGCTGCGCGCACGCGTGTGTGTGTGTGTTGTGTGTGTGTGTGTGTGTGGTGTGTGTGTGTGTGTGTGTGTGTGTGTGTGTGTGTGCGTGACGTGCGTGCGTGCGTGTGCGTGCGTGCGTGCTGTGCGTGCGTGCGTGCGTGGTGTATGTGGTGTGTGTGTGTGTGTGTGTGTGTGTGTGTGTGTGTGTGTGTGTGTGTGTGGGTGTGTGCAGACGTGCGTGCAGGCATGTGTGCGTACGTGCATGTGTGTGAGTGTGTGTGTGTGTGTGTTCGTGGGTGTGTGTGTGTGGGTGTGGTGTGTTGTGTGTGTGGTTGTGAACGTGTTGTATGTGTGTATGTTTGTGTGCCGCGCGCGTGTGTGTTGTGTTTTTTTCTGTGGTCTGTGTCTGTGGTGTGCGTGCGTGGGGTGTATGTGTGGCGGGCGGGCGTGTATATACAAATCACACTTTGTTATGTGCCCAAGATTGGAGGTGATATGCATCAGCGGAGTGCGTTAGTTTTTCAATTAAAAAATATAATGCTGGTCTTCATTTCTATTATTCCATCCTGACGGTCCGTGTTTATTCCTATAAATTGGTTTTATAGCATGCATGTGCTTTACCCGCTGATTTGTTTCTCTAGGGAATCCCCTGAGGAAGTTGAAGCAAGTGAGCCAGGAACAACTCGCATTCTGGATGATGTAGATTCTCTGTCTCTGTTCGCCGTTGTTGGCTCTGTCCCTGTCTCTGTCTCTCTCTCTGCCTCTCTCTCTCTCTCTCTCTCTCTCTCTCTCGCTCTCTCTCTCCTCTCTCTCTCGCTCTCTCGCTTTACTTCAGGGTTTTCTTGGTGGAAATGACAGGGATGGAAGATTAGGAAGATTAGACAAACGGGAAAGGTTTCAGGCAAGGCATTCATGAAAGAAGTAACTAATAAATATATGATGAAAAGCAAGTTAGGCAACACTGTATGTGAAAGTGCTTTCCGTGCTTTCGTTCTTGCGTGCTTTCGTGTTCTTTCTTCACAAAACCAGTATGTTTTTCTGTCTTTAGCCTCATTACCATAAGACATCATTGTTGTGGTGGTGGGAGGAATCGTTTGCCCTGCAGTTAAATATATATATATATAATATTATATATATATAATATGTAATATGTGTGTGTGTGGTGTGTGGTGTGTTGTAGTGGTGTTGTGTGTGTGTGGGTGTGTTGTGTTGTGTTGTGTGTTGTGTATTCAGTTACGTGGATGGTGGGGTCAAATCTATGTATTGTTCGGTTAGACACTAAGGCACTGTTAAGGGCTCGCTATAAAATATATGTCATTTTCACAGGTAGAAAATAATCAGTGGCTTTTAAATTCCGTTTGTATGGGGGAGTGGGGGGGGGGGGAGAGTTCTAGGGAGATTCTATATGGAATACCTACCTCCCCATCCCCCCCCCCCCCTCGAAACAAAAGGACACAAAAATAACACCACGTTGTCAGAAAAAATTTCTGAAGAAGAGGGGGGATTTTATCCACTTGCGGAAAAATGTGATACTGTAGCATGGTGGGCTGTGTACATATTGTGATGCATCCAGCTCTTGGCGCGAGATTTACGTTTTCCAAAAATTGCCTGCCTCTGTGTCCACCATACACACTGGGCTAGTTGTACGTGTGCATGAATGTGCGTTGTGGAGTCAGTGGGTAACTCTGTGTGTGTTGTGTGTGGTGTGTGTGTGTGTGTGTGTGTGTGTGTGTGTGTGTGTGTGTGTGTGTGTGTGTTGTGCCTGTGTGTGGTCTGTATGTGGTGTGTGTGTGTGTGTGGTGTGTGTGTTGGTGTGTGTGTGTGTTGTGTGTGTGTGTGTTGCTCTGTGTGGATGTTGTGTGTGTGTGGGTGTGTGTGTGTGTGTGTGTGTGTGTGTGTGGTGTGTGTGTGTGGTGTGTGTATGTGTGTGTTGTGGTGTCGGTCTGTCTGTCTGTCTGTCAGATGTGTTGTGTGTGTGTGTGTGTGTGTGGTGTGTGTTGTGTGTGTGTGTTGTGTGTGTCTGTCAGGTGTCTGTCTGCTGTCTGTGTACTGTCTTGTCTGTTGTGTTCTCCCTGTGTACGTGCGTAGTGTTGTAGGCCTACGGGACTCTATGTGTTGATGACGATATGTTGACGGGCGTACTGTCAAATAAGTCAGTTATTTTTCACACTGTGTGCCTGTCGACGTTTCCACATCTTGATGAATGCCCAGAGAAAAAAACCAGTTTCTTGGTTGCGGGGGGGGGGAGGGTTTGGTTGTGGTGTGAAAGTGGTGAGCAGGACCGCATGTTCCATTGAGAGCGTTGTCGGAAACGAGACTAGGGGTTGATGGCCGGGGGTGGGTTCTGATGGGCCTTGGGCGGTGAAGTGAAGGGGTTAGAGGTCCAGCGCGTTGAAACGAACAATCATATAAGTTTATAGACTCTCTACTCTCTTATCTATCTCCTCTCTCTCTCTCTTACCTCTCTTCTATCTCTCTCTTCTCTCCTTCTTCTCTCTCTCTATCTCTCTCTCGGCTCTCTTATCCTCTCTCTATATCTCTCTTGACCATCTAAGAAGTTGATTTCTCCTCTCTCACTCTATTCTGTCTCTTTTTATCTCTGCCTGCCTTCTATATGTCTCTGTCTCTGTCTCTGTGTTCTATGTGTTCTCTGTCTCTATCTCTCCTCTCTCTTATCTCTCTCTATCCTCTCTCTTATTCTCGTTCTCTGTCTATTTTGTTGATCATCTTGGTTCTGTTTAATTTCTCTCACTCTGTACTGTTTTTTTTCTTGTTCTTATCTATCTTATCTCTTCTGTGTCTTCTCTATTCTCTCCTCACTTTTCATCTCTCTCTCTACTCTTCTCATTCTCTCTCTCTCTCTCTCTCTCTCAAATAACCTAGCTGTTTAATCTCTCTATCTCTTCTTGATCGGTCTCGCTCTGTATGTCTGTCTGTCTGTCTCTCTCTCTTCTCTCTCTCTGTGTTCTCTTCTCTCTCTCTCCTATCTATCTCTTTCTTCCCTTCTAGCCACAGTTTAATCTTCTCTTCTCTTTCTTCTCCGGTTACCCTTAATCTTTTTTGATTTGTTTTTATTTCTCTTTTGAGTTTTACTTTTGTCTTTCTCTCGATCTCTCTTCCTTCTTCTCTATACTTTCTCTCTCTCCCTCGCATGTCTTGGTTGTCAACCAAGCATTTTCGCTAGCCCCTACTTGATGTCCTTTCTGCACAACAGTGTCCAAATGTGTGTATTGAAAATATTGAAAACATTTGCCACCTTAGCAGGACATGATTCTGAGGAGTCTCACGCAGTTTGCCCTTAGTGTTGTTTTCTTGACCCTTGTTGCACGTGCACACAGTCGGCTAATGTTGCTGTGGAATGATGCGGCAATTGTGATAGTGATAGTTCAGGGAGTGGTGTGTGTTTGTGTGTGTTGGTGTTGTGGGTTGTGTGTG
>JADBJO010026234.1:15000-22761 GCA_016801955.1 Conus betulinus | reverse complement strand
AATACAGTGGCATTTTGCCATAAAACAGGACTATGATACATTCTCCAAGTGACACAGGTAAAACAACGACCGTAAACCATAGGAGAGCATGCAGAAGCCACACGCCTTCAACAATTTTCCACAGATATTATCAGGGCCCATGCCTTTTCTCACATTTAAACGTTTGAAAATCAAAAAAACTGAACATCATTTTTCCTCAATCACAACAGAATCACTTCCATCAACATCGTTTTTAACATTGCTTTGGAGTTCTTCCTTCACTTCCTTTAATTCTTTACTAAAATCTTTATATATATATATATATATATATATATATATATATATATATATATATATATATATATATATATATATATTGTACTGTTGGATTCTTTTTCGAACCCTTGACGGTCGGAACACCACAGAACTATGGATTGTGGTGTGTCTCTATCTGACGCCAAGACCACAGACACAATCAGCCGTGTCTCCCTGATGAGTCCGATCCAGCGGACGAAATGCCTCGGAGCAGGCCAATACATATAGATCTGTCTTCGAGAGGGATTGCGATAGTTTCCTCATGCAGCTAGTGAAGGGTTTTCACAGTTATGATATACATTTTTCCCATTTGCTTCATCTTCAATTTTTTTTTCTCAAATTCAAATCTTTGCCAAGTCATTACTATAGTGATGGAAGAAGAAGAATTGTTAACCTGCACCTGTTTTCCCCCCAACTACTTAATTGTTCAGCATTATATATATATATATATATATATAATATATGAGAGAGAGAGAGAGAGAGAGAGAGAGAGACAGAAGAGAGAGAGAGAGAGTGAGATGATAACTCAGCAAAAATCAGTAAAAAAAAAAATCCTGGAAAAAAGCAATAGAGGACATAAAAACAAACACTGAAATATAATCTCTGGAAAAATAGTTATGAAGTTATCCAATGGTTTAAAGAACTGAACAAACAGAAAATACAATGTTCATTACTTTTGACATAGTGGATTTCTATCCTTCTATTGATGAGGAATTATTTACTAAAGCTCTAAGATTCGCCAACAAATATACAAATATAAACAGATTCTGAGATGGAAATTGTTTTCCACACTAAGAAAACCCTCTTCATAGCAGCAACAATGAAACGTGGATTTAAAAAAAAAACAGCAAAAGTTCCACATTCGATGTCACGATGGGATCTTATGATGGAGCTGAAACCTGTGAATTAGTTGGACTCTTCATGTTGTCCCATATACAGAAAATACTTGGTAAACAGGTTGGTTTATACAGAAATGATGGCCTTGCCATGCTAAACAATAACAAAAAAATCATTGAAAACAAGAAGAAAGAACTTTGTAAAATTTTCCAAAGCCATAACCTAAAAATCACAGTAGAAGCTAACAAAAAAAATAGTAAGTTATTTAGACATAACATTAGACCTTAAGGATCATACATACAAAACCCATATAAAAAAGCTAATGACCACACCTGTCTACGTAGATATGAAAAGTAAACATCCACCCTCCATTCTCCAAAAACCATACCTAATGGTATAAACAAAAGACCGTTTAAACTGTCATGCAACGAGAAAGCATTTAACAGTGCAGCAGCCGAATACCAAGAGGCGCTGAAAAAAAGTGGCTACAACTACAAATTACAATATAACCTAAATAACAACATGAACAGCAATAAGAAAAACAGGAAAAAAAAGATTATATGGTATAACCCCCTCCATATGATGGAAGAACAAAAACTAAACGTAGGAAAAGAATTCTTCAGAATCCTTACAACATCATTCCAAAAGAACATGTACTATCTAAAATATTCAGTAAAAACACCATCAAGCTATCGTACTCGTGTATGCCCAACCTTAAAAATATAATTGATTCTTCCAATAAAACAAAAGCAATACAACCAAAGAGGGTGACGAAAGGATATCTTGCAATTGCACAAAAAAAAGACCAGTGCCCTCTGAATAACAAATGTCTCTACAATAATATTGCGTACCAAGCTACAGTAACAACAGACAGTGATAAAGAAACATACATAGGGATCACGGCTAACCGTTTTTAAAACCAGATATGCAAACCATAAACAGTCCTTCAAACATGAAAAATATAAAAACCAAACAGAATTAAGCAAATATATATTGGAAGTTTAAAGATAAGAAAATAGATTACAACATATCATGGAAAATTATAAAAAGAGCAACACCATACAACATTTCTAAAAAAAAAATGCAATTTGTGTACTACAGAAAAGTGGCTGATATTATGTAAACCCATCTAGCATCCCTGAACTCTAAAGTAGAAATGATAAACAATTGCAGGCATAAATGGAAATCCTTGTAAAAAAAAGATAAAAAAAAAAAAAAAAAAACAAACAAAAAACTACAGGCCACGTGCTACACGTACAGTGCTCACACGCCCACACACCACACTATATAACACCAGTGGCGCGCCCAGATTGTACACCCTGAGGACAGCACTTAGCTTGAAACAAATTTGTAGGTTTTAATTCTTCATTTTAAAAACCTATTTTAAATTGTTATGTCGCTCCCTACTTGGTTGAGCACTTTTAACATTCTGAGTGGCCTTTTAACCCTAATTATATATATATATATATATATATATATATATATATATATATATATATATATATATATATATATATATGCCCCCATCTTGTCTTGTAACTCCATTTACGTATGGGCTGATGGCCTCGTAAATAAACATCGTGTGATCGTGTGTGATCTCTCTCTCTCTCTCTCTCTCTCTCTCTCTCTCTCTCTCTCTCTCTCTCTCTCTCTCTCTCTAATAATGTTGTCTTTTGTAACATTCACTTCCCAGCATGTCTTTTTATTATTTCCATCTTTTTTTTTCATTTTCACCATCGTCACTTTTTTCTTTCTTCTTATACTTACGTTTTGATGTAAAATAGCGATGGCGGATAGAGGCATTGAACAGCGCGACCTCAACTGACTGTATCATGCAGTGGTACTTAGTGTGATTGATTATGGATTAGACCTTACAACACACTGTTCAAGAACTATCTTCTGAAATGAGAAAGAATTCAAATTGAGGAAATGAAATTGATCTTGGAAAACAAAGAAGGGTACAGCAGACGAAACCATACGGCATGCGCATGGTCTTTGTTCAATGCAAACATAACGCCAAGTTAGAACAGGTAAAGGCATATATCAGAGCACTTCAAAATCCCCAGAACCCCACTACATGCAACCAGTCGCCAGGTGAAACAATCCTCTCAGTGATCAGGGGTAAACAATCCCGTCAGTTGTCAGGGGAAAAAAATCCTGTCAATGGTCAGGGGAAACAATCCTGCCAGTGATCAGGGGAAACAATCCTTTTAGGTGTTCAAGGAAACAATCCTGTAATTCGTTAGGGGAAGCAATGTTTTAAGTGGTCAGGGGAAACAATTCTGCCAGCAGTCAGGGGAAACAATCCTGTCAGTGGTCAGGGGAAACATTAATGTCAGTGGTCAGGGGAAAACAATCCTGTTAGTGGTCAGGAGAAGAAACAATCCTGTCAGTGGCCAGGAGAAGGAAACAATCCTGTGGGTGGTCAGAAGAAACAATCCTGCGAGTGGTCAGGGAAAACAATCCTGTGAGTGGTCAGGGGAAACATCCTGTCAGTGTTCAGGAGAAACAATCCTGTGAGTGGTCAGGGGAAACAATCCTGTGAGTGGTCAGGAGGAAACAATCCTGTGAGCGGTCAGGAGAAACAATCCTGTCGGTGGCCAGGAGATACAATCCTGTGAGTGGTCAGTGGAAACAATTCTGTCAGTGATCAGGAGAAACAATCCTGTGAGTGGCCAGGAGAAAACAATCCTGTGAGTGGTCAGATGAAACAATCCTGTGAGTGGCCAGGAGAAACAATCCTGTGAGTGGTCAGGGGAAACAATCCTGTCAGTGGCCAAAGGACACAATCCTGTGAGTGGTCAGGGGAAACAATCCTGTCAGTGGCCAAAGGACACAATCCTGTGAGTGAACAGCGGAACACAATCCTGTCAGTGGCCAAAGGACACAATCCTGTGAGTGGTCAGGGGAAACAATCCTGTCAGTGGCAAAAGGACACAATCCTGTCAGTGGTCAGGGGAAACAATCCTGTCAGTGGTCAAAGGACACAATCCTGTCAGTGGTCAGGGGAAACAATGATGTCAGTGGTCAGGGGAGACATTATTTTCAGTGGTCAGGGGAAACAATCATGTCAGTGGTCAGGGGAGACAACGCATTCAGTGGCTAGAGGAAACAATGCAGCATGTGGTTAGGGGAAGCAATGCCGTCAATAGTCAGAAGAAGCAATGCCGTCATTGGTCAGAAGAAGCAATACTGTCATTGGTCAGGGGAAGCAATACTGTCATTGGTCAGGGGAAGCAATACTGTCATTGGTCAGAAGAAGCAATGCCTGTCATTGGTCAGAAGAAGCAATGCCATCATTGGTCAGAAGAAGAAGAAAATACTATCATTGGTCAGGGGAAGCAATACTGTCATTGGTCAGAAGAAGCAATGCCGTCATTGGTCAGGGGAAGCAATGCCGTCATTGGTCAGATGAAGCAATGCCGTCATTGGTCAGAAGAAACAATGCAGTCATTGGTCAGAAGAAGCAATACTGTCATTGGTCAGAAGAAGCAATACTGTCATTGGTCAGGGGAAGCAATACTGTCATTGGTGAGAAGAAGAAGCAATACTGTCATTGGTCACAAGAAGCAATGCTGTCATTGGTCAGGGGAAGCAATACTGTCATTGGTCAGGGGAAGCAATGCCGTCATTGGTCAGAAGAAGCAATGCCATCATTGGTCAGAAGAAGCAATACTGTCATTGGTTAGGGGAAGCAATGCCGTCATTGGTCAGGGGAAGCAATACTGTCATTGGTCAGAAGAAGCAATGCCGTCATTGGTCAGAAGAAGCAATGCCATCATTGGTCAAAAGAAGCAATGCCATCATTGGTCAAAAGAAGCAATGCTGGCATTGGTCAAAAGAAGCAATGCCGTCATTGGTCAGGGGAAGCAATGCCGTCATTGGTCAGAAGAAGCAATGCCGTCATTGGTCAGGGAAAGCAATGCTGTCATTGGTCAGAAGCAATGCTGTCATTGGTCAGGGGAAGCAATACTGTCATTGGTCAGAAGAAGCAATGCCGACATTGGTCAGGGGAAGCAATACCATCATTGGTCAGAAGAAGCAATGCAATGCCGTCATTGGTCAAAAGGAGCAATGCTGTCATTGGTCAGGGGAAGCAATGCTGTCATTGGTCAGGGAAGCAATGCCGTCATTGGTCAGAAGAAGCAATGCCGTCATTGGTCAGGGAAAGCAATGCCGTCATTGGTCAGAAGCAATGCCGTCATTGGTCAGGGGAAGCAATACTGTCATTGGTCAGAAGAAGCAATGCTGTCATTGGTCAGGGGAAGCAATACCATCATTGGTCAAAAGAAGCAATGCTGTCATTGGTCAGAAGAAGCAATGCCGTCATTGGTCAGGGGAAGCAATGCCGTCATTGGTCAGAAGAAGCAATGCTGTCATTGGTCAGAAGAAGCAATCCCGTCATTGGTCAGAAGAAGCAATGCCATCATTGGTCAGAAGAAGCAATGCTGTCATTGGTCAGAAGAAGCAACGCCGTCATCGGTCAGGGGAAGCAATGCCGTCATTGGTCAGAAGAAGCAATGCCGTCATTGGTCAGAAGAAGCAATGCCGTCATTGGTCAGAAGAAGCAATGCCACATTGTTTAGTTAGTTAGTTAGTTAGTGTTTATAGGGTCCAGCGGACTACAAGGAGCCAAATCAGGACCTCAGCCACCATTGGTCAGGGGAAGCAATGCCATCATTGGTCAGAAGAAGCAATGCTGTCATTGGTCAGGGGAAGCAATACTGTCATGGGTCAGGTGAAGCAATGCCATCATTGGTCAGGGGAAGCAATGCCGTCATTGGTCAGGGGAAAGCAATGCCATCATTGGTCAGAAGAAGCAATGCCATCATTGGTCAGGGGAAGCAATGCCATCATTGGTCAGGGGAAGCAATGCCGTCATTGGTCAGAAGAAGCAATGCCGTCATTGGTCAGAAGAAGCAATACTGTCATTGGTCAGAAGAAGAAGCAATGCCGTCATTGGTCAGAAGAAACAATACTGTCATTGGTCAGAAGAAGCAATGCCGTCATTGGTCAGAAGAAGCAATACTGTCATTGGTCAGAAGAAGCAATACTGTCATTGGTCAGAAGAAGCAATGCCGTCATTGGTCAGAAGAAGCAATGCCATCATTGGTCAGAAGAAGCAATGCCGTCATTGGTCAAAAGGAGCAATGCTGTCATTGATCAGGGGAAGCAATGCTGTCATTGGTCAGGGGAAGCAATGTCGTCATTGGTCAGAAGAAGCAATGCCATCATTGGTCAGGGGAAGCAATGCCATCATTGGTCAGAAGAAGCAATGCTGTCATTGGTCAGAAGAAGCAATACTGTCATTGGTCAAAAGAAGCAATGCCGTCATTGGTCAGAAGAAGCAATGCCGTCATTGGTCAGGGGAAGCAATGCCATCAATGGTCAGAAGAAGCAATACTGTCATTGGTCAAAAGAAGCAATGCCGTCATTGGTCAGGGGAAGCAATGCCGTCAATGGTCAGAAGAAGCAATGCCATCATTGGTCAGAAGAAAGCAATACTGTCATTGGTCAAAGAAGCAATGCCGTCATTGGTCAGAAGAAGCAATACTGTCATTGGTCAGGGGGGAAAATGCTCTCAGTGGTCAGGGGAAATAATCCTGTCACTGGTTAGGAAACAACGCTGCCAGTGGTCAGGGGAAACAATCCTGTCAGTGGTCAGGAAAAAAAAACAATCCTATCAGTGGTCAGGGAAAATAATGCTTTGAGTGGTCAGGGAAAATAATCTTGTCAGTGGTCAGAGAAACAATCCTGTGAGTGGTCAGGAGAAATAATTGTGTCAGTGGTTAAGGGAAACAATGCTGTCCGTGGGCAAGAGAAATGATGCTGTCAGTGGTCAGTGTGGAATTAATGCTGTCTGGTTCAGGGGTGACAATCGTGGCAGTGGTCAGCTGAAGTAATGCTGTCAATGGTCAGCTGAAACAATGCTGTCAGTGGTCAGGGGAAACAAAACCAGCCAATGGTCAAGGGAAGCAATGCAGTCAGTTGTCAAAGGAAACAATCCTGTCAGTGGTCAAAGGAAACAATCCTGCCAGTCATCAGGAGAAAGAATCTTGCCATTGGTCAGGGGAAAGAATCCTGTCAGTGGCCAGGGGAAACAATCTTGTCACTGGTTCGGGGAAACAATCCTCTCAGTGGTCAGGTGAAATAATCGTACCAGTGGTCAGAGAAAATAATGCTGTCAGTAGTGGTCAGGGGAAATAATGCTGTCAGTAGTGGTCAGGGGATATAATGCTGTCAGTGATCAGGGGAAAACAATCCTGTCAGTAGTGGTCAGGGGGAATAATGTTGTCAGTGGTTGGTGATACAATGCTGTCAGTGGTCAAGGGAAATAATGCTGCCAGTTGTCAAGGAAAATAATGCTGTCAGTGGTCAGGGGAAACAATCCTGTCAGTGGTTAAGGGAAACTATCCTGAGAGTGGTCAGGGGAAATAATCGTGTTAGTGGTTAGGGAAAAAAAAATTCTGTCTGTGGTCAGGATAAACAAACCTTGTTCTGGTCACCTAACCTCAACTAATATAGCACAGCCATAGGAAACTAGACCACACACAATAAACAGCAACCACAATATAGTAAAGCCAAAGGAAACTCGAGCACATACAAAAAGAGAGTAACCATAAATTTCAG
>JADBJO010026233.1:17500-22761 GCA_016801955.1 Conus betulinus | reverse complement strand
CACACACTGCCCATCCCCACCCCCCCACTCTCACACACAACACACACAACACACACCACACACACACACACACACACACACATGCACACACACACACACACACACACACACACACCACACACCACACACACGCGCGCGCGCGCGCGCGCTCTCGCGCGCGCGCACGCACACACACACACCATATTCTCAGACACACACACGCACACACACACACAGAGACACACACAACACGCCACGCACGCACGCGCGCGCGCGCGCGCGCGCGCACACAACACACCCACACACACACACACACACACACTCTCTCTCTCTCTCTCTCACACACACAAACACACACACACACACACACACCCACACACACACACACACACACACACACGTACGCACGCGCGCACGCACGCATGCGCATGCACACACACACACACACACACAAACACACACACATGCGCGCACCACACACACACACACACACACACACACACACACACACACACACACACACACACACACAACCCCAATGACTAAAAGAGGAGTTTACTAAGTGACTAAATTGACTAACAAACCAACTGACGGCTCAAATAGCGGATTTGCAATTTAAACAATCAGCCAATTGAACAGCCTTCTGCTACTCCTATTGATGGCCATGATTGCTGTATCACCACTATAGCAAAACAAGACGAGGAATTAAAGTAATGTATTCGCATGAGAGTGCACGCACGCAAGTAGGCGCGCGCGCGCGCGCGCTCGTGTGTGTGTGTGTGTGTGTGTGTGTGTGTGTGTGTGTGTGTGTGTGTGTTGTGTGTGTGTGTGTGTGTGTGTGTGTGTGCGTGCGTGCGTGCGTGCGTGCGTGCGTGTGTGTGTTATCGAATAACATTAAAAGAAGAACAACTGACCCGGATATACTTTTCTGTTCAGGTGTCGGCTACATAGAACTTTCATGGAATGCACACGCGGGATGAGAGATAACATTTTAAAATTCGAAAAAGAAGGACAATAAGCGTCCCACTCAAAGCCTACATGCAGCTTTGGGTAACTGATAAACCTAAAATTACAACAGCCGCCGTGGCGAAGTGGTTAGCGTTGCGAACTCCCGGCTGGGAGGTCGTGGGTTCGAATCCCATCAGAGTCATGTGGGTTTTTCTGCCCCGACTGGCTTCTACCCAGAGTGAGTTTTGCTGTGCGGACTCAGTTGGGAAGACTGGGACCACACAGTCGAGTTTCATCCACTGAATGGATTCGTTTCTGAGAGAGTTACTCAAATTTCTTTACCAACACTGCAGGTGGCTGTATCTCTCGGGCCTGTTTGACGCCGGGATAATATATTATGAAAGGGAGCGTAGAGTACAGCTCTGTCATGTAGTCTTAGACCGAAATGGAAATCTGTAGTATCATCTTAATCATCCTCATTCTCATCGATCAGCATAAAAAAAGTCTCAAATTCTGTGGCTCTTCATGCCCTGCTCTCATGGTAACTCAGTTTCGTGTCCTCTCCACGTCTTTGTGGCCTTGGTTTGGTTCCGTCGGGTCACCGGTATCGGCGAGTCCATGGGGGCTGTCGTTGGACGGACGTGGTGGCGCTCTCCGGAGGGAGAGCTCACTCGCGCCGGCTCCGAGACTAAAAGCAATTATTGTCGTCAGTAGGGGGCTTAAAGGTGGTGTCCCTGCGTATGTTAGATCAGGACAAGCGCCACTGAACACCACCAAAGTGACTCGGCAGCAGTGCAGTGTCTCCGCCGGTGGGTTGCCTCTTGACGACTTGACATTGACTGCTTCCTGTGGATTGCTGGTGCTGGGGCTGCGTCGGGGCCGACCGAGCTGTGGCTGTGGACGGGGTGTCGGAATGAGCGGCGTGGGTGCACTGCCTCTGAGGCCAATCAGACGACATTACTCTTCAAAGCGCACTGGATAACACATTGGCGTCACATAATCAGTGAAACCGTTTCTTCTTTTTTTCTTTTTTTTTTCAGTTTCATACCTCTAGTCCTCTTAAAGAACATTTTCTCTTATTTGCGTAGAAGATGGAGACTTTGACACGGCAAGATGACGAAACCGGAGAAAGTGTTGTTTTAAGCTTTGTTGATCGTCTCCGAGTTTTTCATTTCTTTATGTCAACAGATGTGTCGGACTATCCGGTTGGACAAAATCTGTAAACTCTCTTCCAATTGGTACATGACACCAGCGAGTTACAGCTGTTGAACGGCGTGAATAAATCTTCTTGATACCTGATCACCTTTGTACGCACTGTGGCCTGGCCATGCCCCTGTCGCGTACTGCATTACTTGCTAATCCGGTTTGTTGAACAGCACTGGCATGCGTTGTTCTGTTTCCTTTTTTTTTTTGTTAAGGAGGTGGATTTTATATTACGACAAGAGTGTGTTGAGTGTTTTCCCCCCCTCCACTGCCTCCAAAGTTTCCAGCAAAGAAATAAAAGAAGAACGTTATCATCTTTACGGAAACAAGACGTGTGATCGATTGGATCAATAGAACGCTTCACGCTGATCATGGAGTAGCCGGTGTAGTTACAATTATTCTGCGGTGTGTGGGGGTGTTAGTGTGATTTAACCACTCCGCGCAAAGAGTAAACGGACTTCTGTTTTCCGATAGCAGTGCCCTGTTTAAAGAAATGTCAACCATATCTTCTACTTGCTGTGACTCATATATCATAGACGAATAAGCTCTTTTGCTAACAGACAAAACAAGCAAACAATAACAAATGCACAAAACGTTTCGATTCTCTGTAATTTAGATTTCTGTTCTCGACTTTGCTTCGATTACAAGACACTGAGTGAGGATTTAGTCAGTGTCTGCGGTGCTTGGTAAGTTTCACGTGCATCGGGGGGGGTCCAGTGTGTTGTCCGTGATTTCGCCCCGTCACACAGGATAGCAGGGGAGCACTGAAGGACCAGGGTTCTGCTGATCGTCTGTCGTGACAGTGGCTCAAAAGATGCAGTCAAGCTCATCAGGTGAGAGCCGTGCCCGGTTGCAGGTTTCCGTGTGAAAGTCACATCTTTTTGCCGAAAAAATGCACAAAACAGCACGAAAAAATTTAAAAAAAAAAAAAGAAAAAAAAGGAAAAAAAAAAAAAAACGTGTGGTTTTATAGCCCAGCCAAACCACGGATACGACACCAGGACACAAACAAACAAGCAAAGCAAAGAAGCAAACAAAGGAACAGCTAAAGAGTGCAATTATACCGCGTAACGTCCTTTTGTTCTGCATTTTGTTGTTAACAGAGAATAACACAACAGGACACATATCATTATGATATAGCATAAGACCACGCCACACGTCCAAACACTACATGATGCGACATAGCATACCATATAAGTCAACACAACACACAACACGACATTGTAATCTTATAACAAAAGCGCTAGTACATTTACACTACACCATACAAAAAAGCATTGCAAAGGACTTGTTGCGAAATAAAAAAGCTGGCTTCTGCAACTCCGTATATACCCTGATACAGAAAATAGAGACCTGCACACACAACGTCAATAAATACTTGAGTTTAAAAACAAAGTGTCTGGTCGACATCATAACATGCAATGTAACAACACAAAAAGGTTTCAAATGCAATTCAAAAACAGCACAATCCAACACAGTATTATATTCCGAATATATATTGTGAAAGATTATACATCAAACATAACAACATACAACAAAGAACACGGAAAAACAACACAATGCATAATACAGCACCACTATCTAACGCGCAGTATACACACTGCAATGCAAAAAATAACGACAGAAAAATACAACACAGCAGTGGCGATATCCAGTCTTTTTAATACGGAGTCTTGTGCGTTAGACAGGGGGATGACTACAAACCTCTTTAAAAGGCGTGTTATACAGCGACACAGGGATTTAGACGATTCAACAACAAGAAACAACCAACCCCAAGGGTAAACAATCTCCCGAAAACATTTGCATGAGACGGAACGTTAAGTAGTCTTCTATTGTCTTTCTATTCTCTTTCTCTCTGGCTCTTCTATCTCTGCCTCTGTATGTGTGTGTGTGTGTTGTGTGTGTGTGTGGTGTGCGTGTGTGTGTGTGTGCGCGCGCGCCGCGCGCGTGGGGTGCGTGCGTTTTCTGTGGTGTGTGCGTGTGGTGTGTGTGTATGTGTTCATCTCTCTCTCTCTTAAGCAAAACACCACTATTCAAAGCGGCGATGGCTGCCTATCTAATCTTGTGTTCAATGTAGCCTTCACTGATGGCTAAAAGTAACAAAAATATACTGAAGAATGTGATGCATGTATCCATATAAGGCATTTGAAAAGGCGTGAGTCTTGAGTCTGCAGTCACAAGGATGTGAAATGTTAATATTGAAATCATATGTTGTACTGTATAGTGAAACCAAGTGGAGAAGAGAGAGGAGGAGAAAAGTGAAACGTTTCTTTTTCGTTCAATGTTCGTTCGTTTGTGCATAGATCCCAGCCGGTGCAGTAAAGGCTGTGGACCTAACCTGAAATAAAACACCATTTTTCCCATTCTGACGTCTATGATCGCTATTGCCCTACCTCTACTATTCACCCTCTCCCTCCATTCGCTATCCCCAATCTGTATATTCATCTCTCGTCTCTATCTAGCTCTCTATCTCTCACGCTGCTCTCTATCTCTATCTCTCTCGTCTTGTTGACTGTGTCTGAAAGGTTGCATGCGAAAGAGAAAAAGAGCGCCATGGGAACATAAATCGTGTCCAGTGCATTGCAACACAAATCAGCAAACCACACTTAACACTACATGGTCCTCGTAAATATCGGTTTCATGGCGCATGCAGATGGACCAGTGTCATTCCACAATGCGGAGTACGGTATAGATTAGATGGGTGTCTTGTTAGGCATTCCATCACACTTGATTACTAGATTTCTTTTCAGAACCGTAGCAGTTGGCAGTTTTCAGTAATTAGCATTTTGGGGTTTTTTCAGTTTTTTTTTCAGTTTGTTAGATTGTAGATGATGTGGACTAGAGATTAATTGTTTCTCAAGGTTTACCTCTAAAAAACAGGTTATATCATTTTGTGCTGTCTGATTACCCATCTATTTCAAGCAAAACGTGAGTCTAACACGATATGACTTACAGGCGATTTGAAACCAACGGTCACACAAAACTTATTCCAACTGTGTTCTTATGAGTCACCGAGAAAAAAGAGAGGAAACGTTTACGTTGGGTCTCTTCGTTTTTCAACCGTTGGCATAGTTTTAGACTTAAAAAGTGTGGTTTTAATGTGCACATACTTCCGACTTTCATACGCTCTCA
>JADBJO010026233.1:12500-15000 GCA_016801955.1 Conus betulinus | reverse complement strand
CTATGCTATGAACTAAAGTACACAATTACAAATGTCCCTGACACACTTTCAGGCGTTCTCAACGGTATCAAAAACAGAATCTTTTAAATTTGTTTGTCTAGATCCGTTAGCACTCCATTGTACTGAAAACATATCGTAATGAATATTTTGAGTTTATGGTTGATGAACATGAAAATAAACAGTTGTACACGAAGAATCTTCCATACTTGAGAACATTGGTAGCAGGTCAGAATCAAGGGTAGTGGGAGATTTAGTGGACCATTATTATTATTATAGAGGGCGTCTAGATTGATCTTATTCTGTCTCTGCTGTTGTCTAACCCTGGATATGGAGTGGGTGTGCTGTGGGGTGGTGTTTGTGGTGGTGTGTGTGTACATTTGTGTCGCCTCGCTGATGGCCAGGCTGTCATTATGGTCTTCGATCTGTGGGGCTTGATCTGAGAAGTCATTTCCTGGGACCGCCGAAGCAGCTGTTTTTTTTTCACTGTATGTATGTTTTAAATGAAGTCGTCGTCGTCGGTTGCCATGAGTATCGTCATTATCACTATCATCATTACCACTAACCACCACCACTACCAACATCGTCAATCATCACCGTCGTCATAGTTATCATACAATATATCGTCGTCATAGGGGTTTATCAGAACCACCACCACTGCCATCACACCATCACCAGAAACCATCACAGCGCTATCCTGCTCCTCTCTTCCTCCTGGGCGGTGCGTCCCTACCTCCACAGCACCATCCTGCGCCTCTTCCTCCTCCTCCTGAGTCTCTCTTCCTCCTCCTCCTAATATTCCTCCTCCTCCTCCTCCTATCCTTCTTCCTCCTCCTCCTGCTCCTCTTCCTCCTCCCTCCCTCCTCTCCTCTTCCTTACTCCTCCTGCCCCTACCTCCTCCCTCTCTCCTCTTCTTCCTACCTCTTCCTCCTCCGCTCCTCTTCTGCCTCCTCCTCCCTCCTCCTGCTCCTCTTCCCCTCCTGACTCTCTCCTCGCTATCCTCTTCCTCCTCCTGCTCCTCTTCCTCCTCCTCCTGCTCCTCTTCCTCCTCCTGCCTCTTCCTACTCCTCCTCGCTCCTCTTCCTCCTCCTCCTGCTCTCTTCCTCCTCCTCCTACTCCTCTTCTCTCTCCTCCTCCTACTCCTCTTCCCTCCTCCTGCTCCTCTTCCTCCTCCTCCTGCTCCTCTTCCTCCTCCTCCTGCTCATTCTTCTTCCTCCTCCTCCTCCTCCCTCCTGCTCCTCTTCCTCCTCCTGCTCCTCTTCCTCCTCCTGCTCCTCTTCCTCCTCCCTCCTCTTCCTCCTCCTCCTGCTCCTCCTCCTGCTCCTCTTTCTCTCCTCCTCCTGCTCCTCTTCCTCCTCCTCTGCTCCTTCTTCTCCTCCTCCTGCTTCCTCTTCCTCCTTCTCCTCCTCTCCTATTAGTATGGTTTTTTTTTTTCTGCCGCGATGATCGCAATATTCATAAGGATTGTCTTTAGTTTGATAGTTATCAATTCAGTTTAGTTGCATTTAGTTTGTTGTGTTATTTGTTTTCGTCGTGTTGCTGTTGTCATTGTTGTTGTTGTACTGTTATTGTTGAAGAAATTCAGTCCAGATATGCACCCTCGGTATAACCGCTTCCCTTTCATTCTTTTTCCCCCTGTCTTTGTGGGTACCACGTCGACTTAATCCAATACTACAATGATAATGTTTATTGCGATGATAATATCTACAATGATGACAGTGGCACAACAACAACAACACAACAACGCCAATAACAACTATGATAATAATAATAATGATGATGATGATGATAAACTAACAATGATGATGATAACCATAATGATAACAATAATAATAATAATGATAATAATAAACGATAGTGATGATGACGATAACCCAGAATAATGACAACAATAACAGTAACAGAATTACTCCCACCACCACCACCACCACCACCCCACACCACCACCACCACTACTACTACTACTACTACTACAATACTACTACTACTACTAATGATAATGATGATAATAATAATAATATTCATAACAAACATTAATAACAATAACGATGAAGTAGTATTAATAACAACAAACAACAACAACAACAACAGCAGCAACAACAATAACAATAATGATAATGATAATAATAAGAATGATATGATCATAATGATGATATGATATACTACTACACACTAACTACTACTACTACTACTACTACTACTAATACTACTACTACTACTACTACTACTACCAATAATAATGACAATGAGGAGGAGTAGAAATTCATTATGGCGTCGTGACTACTTTTTGATTGTCTCGTTTGTTGCTGTTTTTATTCAGCTGGAAATATTCATTCCTTTCCTATCAGATATGCGTTCAGGATAAAATAGTTAGCAGTTCAATCGAGTACTTTTTCAGTTTTGAAAATTATTACACACACACAACAGAGAGAGAGAGAGAGAGAGAGAGAGGAGAGAGGAGATGAGAGAGAGAGAGAGATCGAGAGGAGAGAGAGAGAGAGAC
>JADBJO010026233.1:0-7500 GCA_016801955.1 Conus betulinus | reverse complement strand
TGCACTGTCCTGCCATCAAAGCTCAAATGCTCAAAAATAGAGACACTGCGCTCAACCATCGAAATCCGATAACATTACAGAAAATAGTTAATGACTTTGATCTTCTTAAATTGTTTTCAGAAACTTTGCATTCTAGTTCTGTTGGTATTTTTCTTTGATAGTTGCTGACAATGTTCAGATCATTTGTGTTTGTAAAATCCGTAACTTAAGTATGGCATTGATGGTATATTTACTCAAAAACACTCAACACTTACAAGATTCTCTCACCACACACACACACACACACACACACACGCACGTGCGCGCACGAGCAGGATCCTAACTGCACAAAAGTAGCTGTTCTTGGTGGCTGTATTTGTTTATTCATTTGCACATGACACGCCTGTTTTTGTCTTATCAGATGCCTATCTTTCATCACAGTCCATAAAGAGGATAGAAAATCAAACAAGCAAATGAAACACGAGTGTCACAAGATTTGAAAGAGAGGCAGATAAACGGGAATTGAGAGAGTTAGAAGTGGTGCTTGTGTGTGTGTGTGTGTGTGTGTGTGTGTGTGTGTGTGTGTGTGTGTGTGTGTGTGTTTGGGAGAGAGAGAGAGAGAGAGAGAGAGAGAGAGAGAGAGAGAGAGCGGGGGGTGGGGGGGGGGGGCAGGGACATGGGTAGGAGTGTCTTTCCCCCCTCCCCCTTCTTTTCTTTAAAAAATAACGGCATGTGTGCGAATTTTCAATACACAGACACACACACATGCGTGCACACACCTACACAGACACACGTACACGCATACATACTTGTACGAAATACAGCCAAGCAGAGAGAAAAAGAAACAAACAGACAACAGACACAGAGAAAGAGAGACAGTAACAGAGGCATAGAGGCAGAAACTAAGAGAATGATAGACACACATACAGATGACAGACCGACTCAAACGGAAACAGCAATGGACAAAAAGAACAAAAGGAAAGAAAGAAAGAAGAAAAAGAAAGAAAGAAAAAAAAAAGCAGAGAGAGAGATAAAGAGATGCGAACAGACGAACAGACAAAAGAGGCAGGTATGATATTAGGTCATAGAAGGGAAGGCTTCCAGAGAAAATCCTGTAATTAAAACTACAAACAGGGTACTATATGTTTAATTTTCATTTTCTTGTTGGAAGGTAGGAAGTGGACAGGGTAAGGAGGGGGAGGAAGCGGATTCAGTGTCTGCCTCACTGTTTAGGAATCAAATAAAAAAAAAAATCCCACCAAAACACTGCAATAACCCCCAATATTTTCTACTGTGACATTAACAGAAAGCCATCTTCATAACCTTGAAATAAACACTGAACACCGCTACACCTTGAGATTAAGACTACGTTGCTTCATAATTAACTCTAACATATTTCATACTAAATACCACCATGGTGAATTAGCTTAAAAAACTAATTTTATGTATTATGATGGTCTTTTACCATACAATTAAGCAAAGCATTTTTTTGTGCTTTATGGCCATGTAATCAACATCAAATGCCATTTTGATTTATTACCATGAAATTTACATCAAACATTACCAGACTTTGTTATCGTGGAATTAACGCCAACTACCATCATGCTTTATTGCCATGAAATTGAAACTGAATACCACCACCCTTTATGATCATAAAATAAACACCCATTATCACCGTGCATAATTATCACAAATTCAAACCGAATACCATCATGTTTTTTTTTTATTATCATAAAGCCAATATCAAAGACGCTCACGTTTTCCTGCCAAAAGACACTCAGTACTATGACGATTTACTACCATAAAATCAACAACAAATAGTACCCGTGATTTACAGACACAAAACAAACAGCAAATACCGTCAAGCTTTCTCGCCACGAAATTCACATCAAATACAAACATCATTCGTCATCGTAAACTAACACCAAACAACACCATACTTTCTGACCATACAATTAAAACCAAACAACACCATGCTTTCTTACCATACAATTAAAACCAAACAACACCATGCTTTCTTACCATACACGTAAACCCAAACAACATCATGCTTTTTTTTTTACTATACAATTAATACCAAATACCATCTTACTTTGTCCATCCATGAAATTAGAAACCGATTGCCATCATACTTAATAAACTGTGGAATTAACAAAATTACTTCGGGTTGTATTACTGTAAACTCAAATCCAGTGGTATCAGTCTTTATAACAATGCATAAGGACTATACTTTGACGCTTTGTATTGAAAAAAAAAGGACAAAAACGGTATCAAATACTTTAAACATACTTTATTACCATGAAGTTAACACAAAACACTATCGTGGATACTCGATAATCACAAAATAAAAGTAAATCCCATCATGCTTTATGAACCATAAAGCTAAACGTAACGGCAATCGTGTAATCATGTTTTAAGACAGTAACATTACTTAATCCCACCATCTTTTGTGATCAAATATGAACATAAAAATGAATACCAAATACAACCATGCTTCATCACCTAAACGTATACTGACTGCTATTGTGCTTGTTAATGACCAAATCAACACCAGAAGACTATCACTCTTTATAAAGAAGAAATTAGCATCAATACCATCATGTTTTTATAACAACAACAACAACAAAAACATTATAGCACTGTACTTTATAATTATAGCATTAACAACATATACAACATGCTTAATAACCACCAAATAAACGCCCAATGCCATCAAGCTTTATAATCGGCCATAAACACAATGTTATAGTGGTTTATAATTTGACAACAATACTTTTAATTACCGTCATGTTTGAACATCTATCACACACGCACACACGCACGCACGCACGCACGCACGCACGCACGCACACACACACACACACACACACACGCACGCACGCACGCACGCACACACACACACACACACATAAACGTGCGCGCGCGCGCACGCACGCACGCACACACACGCACGCACGCACGCACGCACCACGCACACACACACACACACACACACACACCCACACACACACACACACACACTCACACTCTCTCTCTCTCTCTCTCTCTCTCTCTCTCTCTCTCTCTCTCCAACCATGTTGTATTAACGTAAAACCAACCCTAAGACTGGCAACCATACGTTATAGCTGTAAACTGACACCAAGTTCTACAAGCTCAATGACCATAAAAGCAACCGCAAATGCTATCAAAGTTTGTAACTGTGAAATCAACATTGAACATCATCATGTCTACTTCTCTTGTCAGGGAAACCTCCGGCGCAGGCCTTCAGCGCTCCAAATCCCCAGCAGCAGCAAGAGAAGAAGGAGAAACAGCAGCAGCAGCAGCAGCAGCCGACTTCTAGTCACAAACGGGGGAGCAAAACTAACACTGTCAGCAAGTCCCTGTCATCAGTCATGGCGGTATGCGTTCCCTCCCCTTCCACTCTGTCTGTCTGTCTGTCTGTCTCTGTCTCTGTCTGTCTGTCTGTCTGTCTGTCTGTCTCTCTCTCTCTCTCTCTCTCTCTCTCTCTCTCTCTCTCTCTCTCTCTCAGCTTTCCTTGCTGGCAACCAGCAAGAAGACAATTCAAAAGTGTGCGCATACTTTCGCGTTATTTCACGAATATCGATTTGAGCAGGTCAGTTGTGGGACAGCCATTTCGTGTTGAGAACGCTTTGAACTAATTTCTTGAAGAAATTGGTTAGTCGTCATTTAAAATCGATGGTGGAGAAGACCAGCTTGTTGCAGTGGTGGTTAGACTGTCAGACTGATGCTGATATGTCTAGAAGAAAGCGCCTATCGCAAGTTATCAGAGATAGCAGAAGAGCCGAGGCAAACAGAGGCTCGGGGGAGAAAGAAGGCAGGTGTTTCTACATCCCAGTCTGGTTTTTTTTTTTATCAACACCCCTCCCCCCCCCCCCAGTTTAGTTTACAACTTGACTGCATTTGATACATTCCCTGGAACTGTTTTAATGACAGAGCTGAACATTTAGGATCGGTACGATCCGCCGACCACTTTCACCACGCTGTGTGTAACTGACCAAGAGATAGTGGCTGCGAGTGAAAACCAACCTGACTCCAGAAGATACGGACTGGCAAACATGATCATGCCCCTGAGTATTGTGACCAGCGCTTGACCCAGTCTACAACACTGACAGACCGCACAGAGGATACTCTGACACTGTCAGACATACAGAACTCATGTGATAAAAAAAGGGGGCTGTCTCAAGGTTCCAGTGGATTATTCAAAAGAAGCTTCCAGGCCTGTCGTATGAGACATGCGGGGAAATACTCAAGTCTTTGCAAGGACATCAGCAGAAGTGGACAGACTGTGACACGGCATCAGACGGGAGTAGTATGACTCCACAGCTGGTGAGGATGGAAATCCCGACAGACAACCCAGGGAACTACAAGACTCCTATCTAAATCTATCGTGGAAAAGACTGAACAAATATTTCGCGCATCCCCCCTGGTGACCACATGGACAGTACCAGTTTGTCATGTCCAGGCAACACACAACACCGCGATCTGGATTCTATGACGCGAAGAATATGTCCTTTATTATCGTTTGAAACATTGTTCGTATTCATTGCAGTGTTGATATCCGCCCCTACACCATTCACCATGTTGTGTTTTGGGACTGAAATGGGACACATTAAATCATTCGTATTTGAATTCATATTCTCTCTCTCTCTCTCTCTCTCTCTCTCTCTCTCTCTCTCTCTCTCTCGCTCTCTCTCTCTCTCTCTCTCTTTCTTTCAGAAATGTGCTTGAGAAAGTGGTGAACGTGGGAGGAAAAAATCGTTGGTGAGAGACAAAAAAGTCTGAGTGAGCTATACAGGTGCCGTGTTGTTTGTAAAGCGAAGAAGATTACGTGTGACCAGACCCACGTTCTTGCAAATCAGTATGACCTTCTTCAGTCAGGACGAAGATATCGATCGGTTAAATGCAGAAGTGTCAGATTTAAACAAAGTTTTATTCCCCTGTCCATTGATTTCATGAACCGTGAAGATGTTTAATTGAAATCCAAATTCCTCTATATGAATGTATGTCATATGTGAGAAAATGGGTAATGTGGCTAAATTATTGTTTATTTGCTGTGAATGTGTGTGACCACAAATTAATTTCTCAAATTGAGATAATAAAGTTTACTTGACTTGACTTGACTTGACTCTCTCTCTCTCTCTCTCTCTCTCTCTCTCTCTCTCTCTCTCTCTCTCTCTCTCTCTCTCTCTCTCTCTCTGTGCAACTCTGTGTGTGTGTGTGTGTGTGTGTGTGTGTGTGTGTGTGTGTGTGTGTGTGTGTGTGTGTGTGCGTGCGTGAGTGTGTGTGTGTGTGTGTGTGTGTTGTGTGTGTGTGTGTGTGTGTGTGTGTGTGTGTGTGCACGCGTGCGCGCGCGCGTTTGTATGCTGGCTGTCTGCCGTCTGCGTCTGTATATGTCTATGCTTATCTTTCTCTCTGTGAATCTATCTGTCCATCTGTCTACCTATCTATATGTCTATCTATCGATCTATCTATGTGTCTGTCTGTCTGTCTGTCTGTCTATTGATCTATGATATTGTATGTATCTATCTATATATCTATCGATCGATCGATCTGCTCTCTGTCTGCATATAGTGGGTTCGATCTGTCTGTCGGTCTCTCGATCTATCTATCTATCTATCAAACTATTTACCTACGTACCTACCTACCTACCTACGTACATACGCACCTATCTGTTATCTATCTATCTATCTATCTATCTATCTATCTATCTATCTATCTATCTATCTATCTATCTATCTATCTATCTATCTATCTATCTAGCTATATGTCTGTCTGTTCTGTTACCCATCCCCTCACCTTTATCTTTCCCTCCCATTCTGTTCCCCATCCGTTTTATGTTTACTGTTTCCCCTTCCATTTTGTTCACCATCCCTTTACCTTTTACGACCCCCTCCCTTTCTTACTCTGTCTCTCTCATCCTCTTCTGTATCTTCTCGTTATGTTCCCCATCCCTTTACCCTCCGTGTTCGCCTGTCATCCTGCTCCCCAGCCTTTCATTTTCTTCTCCTCCCATCCTTCTCAATGCTCCTTCTTGACCATCCTCCTTCTCTTCTCACTGATCTCCTTCCCCCCCCCCCCCCCCCCCCCCCGTTCTTCTTCTTCTTTTTCGTACTCCCAGTTCTTATAGAACAGGGGAGTACTTTAGAATGGACACGAAGAAATGCTGTGTGTGTGTGTGTGTGTGTGTGTGTGTGTGTGTGTGTGTGTGTGTGTGTGTGTGTGTGTGTGTGTGTGTCCGTCCGTCCGTCCGTCCCGTGGTCAAAATGTGTTCCACTCGCTCCAGACAAAACTACTGGGCCGATCTTTCTGAAAAATTTGTAGGTATGTTCATTATGGATCACGGATGATGCCCGATGTTTTAGTTTACCGCTGTAGCCGTTATGGCTGTAACGGCCTGTAACTGTTTTTCTTCTTTATGGAATATCTCAGAAAGTACTTGGCCGATCTTTGTGAAAATTAGCAGATATGCTCATTATGGGTCACGGATGATGCCCGATGTTTTAGTGTACCCCGTTATAGCCGTTACTTACGGCTGTAATGGCCGGCAACAACCTTTCTTCTTTATGGAATATCTCAGAAAGTACTTGGCTGATCCTTCTGGAAATTTGTAGGTACGTTCATTTTGGCTGTAACGGCCTATAACGGTTTTTCTCTTCTTCATGGAATATCTCAGAAAATACTTGGCCCATCTTTGTTAAAATTAGCAGGTATGTTTGTTATGGGTTACGTATGATGCCCGATGTTTTAGTTTACCGTTGTAGCCGTTACTAACGGCTGTAACGGCCAATAACAGTTTTTCTTTTTTATGGAACGTCTCAGAAAGTACTTGGCCGATCTTTCTGAAAAAAAATTGTAGGTATGTTCATTATGGGTAACGGATCATGCCCGACGTTTTAGCTTACCGTAATGGCCGTTACTAATGGCTATAACGACCCATAACGGTTTTTCTTTTTATGGAATATCTCAGAAAGTACGTGGCCGATCTTTCTGAAAATTTGTAGGTATGTTCATCATGGGTCATGGATGAGCCCGATGTTTAAAGATTACCGTTATAGCCGTCACTAAACGGCCCATAATGGTTTTCTTCTTGATGGAAAAGTCTCAGAAAATTCTTGGCCGATCTTTCTGAAAATTTGTATGCTCATTACAGGTCACAGATGATGACCGATGTTTACCAGAATAGCCATTACTAACGGTTACACCAGCCCAAGACGGTTTTTCCTCTTTATGGAATATATCACGCGTATTCAGGATAAACTGGGAATACGTTTATATGCTTTGCATCTTGTTTATTTTAACTTTTTTGTCTCCACACAACAGACGCTGATGACGACCATGTCTCGGCGGAACCGCGTGGGCCCTGAGAGCGAGGCTGTGAAGAAGGCGGCGAAAGAGTTCGACTCCATCGAGACAGAGGAAGAGAAGTACACTGTGCTTAAGACCATCCGTCAGCTGACGTCTCCCATGGCGGTCAAGAAAGAGCTCATGTGAGTCTTCTGG
>JADBJO010026232.1:0-22763 GCA_016801955.1 Conus betulinus | reverse complement strand
GAACATCATCATCGCCATCATATTCACCATTATTATTGATTATTATTATGATCATCAAATCATCATCATCCTCATCATCATTCGTAATTATTAGTATTATTAGTATTATTATTAGGTATTATTTATTATTATTATTATTATCATTGACTATCATCGTTATTGATTAAACATTGAGTATAATAAATAACCATCCTCATCCTACCATAGCTTGTTGTTGTACATTGTTATTTTTGATGTTGTTGTGGTGGCAGTGCGACTGCGTGTCTTGTTGTTAATCTTGTTGTTCTTAGTGTTTACTTCTTATTTAATTCTCATCCTCTACCCCCCCACCTTCCTACTCCTCCTCCTTTCTGATGACCACCCTGCCTCCTCCTCTCCTCCTCCCTCGCCTCCTCCTGTCTCGTCCTCTTCCATGCCTCCTCCTCACTCCTCCCTCCTCCTCTTCCGCCTCCCCTCCTCTCATAAGATACCACCATCACCATCGTCGTCGTCGTTTGTAGTATTTCGTCTATTATCACAATTGTTTTTTAATTTCTTTTTCTTGTAGTTGCCATTGCTGTATGTTATTGCATTAAAACCGATTAAAGTGGACAGTAAGGCACATAACGACAGATCATCAAGCACCTTCTGAACTGATACGAAAAAAAACAACCCACAGTTGCAGATACCAGCACAGAAATATCATGATTAACCCTGAAGCTGTGATCAATGGTGAAGGTTCTTCAAGCTCCTCCTTTCAGGTCACCCACACTGGCCTCAGAAGTGACGTCCAAGATGTAGATGTGTGTCGTTGTGGAGGACTGCACCTTGAGGAAAGTCAGCTACCGATCAGACCGTGCCGTCATGCATAGGCTGCTGTCATCAACAACAGGACAGGCCAAGAGCATTGCATGGTGTACAACTGTTCAGCTGGCAGCTTTGAACAATGTCATGGAACACAACCAGTGAAAAGGACAAAGGGATGAACCAGTCAGCAAAGGTATGGTATTGTTTGGTAAAGAATAAACACAATAATGGTTGTACAATTTCCTATTATGTTTACATATAGAACAACAGAATGTGTGGGCAGATTTCGACGTTTGAGTTAGATTGCGAGACTTTGTGCAACGATTGATGGGATGGAGAAGTCTCCAGTCTGTTTCCAGTGTTACTTCTCAATCGAGATTGTCAGTGCCATGCGCCGACAAATTCCCATATACGCTATCACCACATGCTCGTCTTTTCTCTTCTGCAGACCACAACCCGCATTTGTAATAGAGCTGCTTGAGATCAAATGAATTCAATTACTAACGAAGCAGAGAATTCAAGAAGTCCCATGGCCACAACTTGGGAGAAATGTTGTCTGCTGCGCCATTAAGCCCAACGTGTGGTCAGAACTCGCGTATCTACCAAATAATTGGCTGTGCCACTATCATCATTGCATGTATGTGTGTACAGGTGTACATGAGTGTACACGTGTGTGTGTGCATAATGTTGGCGTCGTATGGCGTGTTGTGGGTTACAAGCCAATGTTTTACCAGAGTGTATTCAGTGAAGGTGTTGCAATGCGGGTGGTGTGTTGTGGGAGGTGGGGGGGGTGGGGGGGGGGGGGGGGGGGGGGTGTTGCGGGGGGGGTTACGGGGGTACCTATGTGCGTATATGTGTGCCCTTTGCGGCCAATTTGAGAACATAAACCAAGTTAGCTCCGTCAACATCGTCTTTTTTCTTTGTCCTAAAAGTTGTTTTATTCGCCCTATAGAACAAGACGAACAAGCGGTCGAAACGCATTGTGTTTTGTCCTTTTTTTTTGTTTTGTCCCGTTTTTGTCTGGAGGGATAATCTGTTTTTCTTCTTTCTTTCAAAACATTGTTTCAATGTCGTGCAGTCACCTCACTTTGAAACACAATTGTAAATGCACCAGTGTCTTCTTGGATTGTTTCACTGTGTATCCGCCAGCCTGACTTACCTTTGGTGACAGAAGTTGTCAGTGTTATATAACAATATACGCTTTTATAATTACTTTGTTTTTTTCCACCTGCATTTGAATCTCTGTGTTGGTTTTGGCCTTCTGGCAATGTTCGACAATGTCTTCCAAGCTCTCGAGAGCGATATGGCAGTGTGGCAGAGCTGTTGACATGGTCTGGATGCGTTTCCTGTTCGTTCGTTTCTTTGAGTTACGATGACTGGACTCACAAGCTGTACATTTTCTTCTGCCTGTACCATCCCATCAATAATTTTCCACGTCCTAGTCGAGTGCCTTTTGTATCCTTTGACAGCTGTGTGCAATCATATCTGTGCTTTACAAAACATACATTTATTTGTTCTAGCATGTGTCTGGCCTCCCCTGAAGGAAGGTGAAGCCCGTATCGCGCGAAGTTTACACTGGTGTGTCTTACGTAGTTTACAAAGACCAATCTCGTTGTTTCATTTGGAGTTCTTTCTAATTCAAGACGATTTCTCTTAGGCATTGTGTTGTTAAGCCCTAGTCCTTGATCAATCAAACTGTGTGATACATTCGTAGGGATTGTGCTGTTTAATGCCTTTGGCTGTCGTTGCTTCACATGGGCAGACAGACTTTTCTTGCGTTTAAAAATAATGTTCTCAACCTTCTTTTCTTTTTCTAATGTTAGCATTCTCTCAAAGCCTTCAGTTGGCTCAACTTGAATTCCATGTCTTTTGAGGTCTGCAGGGCCTTTAGTGTATATATGGTATAATACAGTGGGAGAGGAGAACCTTAAAAGGTAATCGCATGGAGATGCTACAGGGTTCAGACAAACTAGTCTGCCAAATTATAGGATGACGGTTCGCTCTTGAACGACGTGCTGCAATCCATCATCTAAGTGTCCTGCTGATTCCATGGATCATGAATGACCTCCACGAGAAGTGAGAACTGGGCATTTTGTGTATTCATCTTCCTGGTATGTAGCAAATGCCAGTGTTTCTTCATTCGTATACTTTGAAAGCCGTAGAGCCATATGCCCGTCCCCATGTGCTTTTAATCCGTTTTGGTAGCTTTCTTGATTGGAAGGCCAGATTTCTCTATTTTTAAGGGTTTTTTTGCGAGTTGTCCTGATAATGCATTAAAAACGTGCTCCAGGGCTAGGTAGGGTATGTAATTATCCAGAATGAGGACAGAACTCATCTTGTCAGTCTCTCCGTACCAGGACAATTGTGTGGATAAAGGCCTATGTCACAGAAAGTTGGACACATGGATGCCTGAAATCTTTTATCTAACCAGGAAAGGATCATAATCATTTCGATGGGGCCTCCGTACCCACTATGCAAATATAGTAGGAAAGGAATATGGAAAGAATCATAGCAAGAACCCAGTTACCAAAGAGGCCAGGAGACTCAGGTCTTGTCTTGTTTTCATCATCCATCATCATCATCATCATCAATCATTATTCTTGTACTATTTTTGCTCGTTCTGGCCAGGGGGAAAAGGAATGCCCAAAGAGACATGCGAGATACAGGAGTTTGAGAAAGAAAAGGATGCAAAGAAAATCCTGAAGGTAGTCTAGGAAGATGTGGGAGGGCAATGAACTAACCTGGGGAAATGCACTCCAACGATTCTCAGCTGGAATGACACATGGCACATCGTACCTCTCAAGATCAGCTGCAATCCTCTGATCCGTAAATTACCACATCCATATTTTTTTTTCCAACAGATCAGTTGGCCATACAACCTCCTCCCTTATTACGAACAGATAGACAGATTGACAGAAAGACACACACACACACAACACACACACACACACACACACACACAAACACACACACACACACACACACACACACACCCCCACCCACACACACACACACACACACACACGCATACTCGTAACTAGAGTCTGAGTGTTAAGAGCGCTTAAAAGATAACAGAAGCAAGAAAAGGAAAAAAGCTGCGCATTAACGTTCCTCCATCCCCGCCCTCTTTCCCCTATCCTGCCCTCAGCACGTAGGCACAGGAATTTACGAGAATAGAAACTTCCAAATAGTACCATTTACACTAAAAGTACAAGATAACTGAGGGGAGCTCAGCAGTAAGCCGCGCCAGTGCTGACGATCTAAAACAAAACAAAACAGAACATACACAAGACAGAAGACAACCAATGGACAGTCTTCAGCAGGGTCTGAGATGAAAATCATTTCCATGACAGCTGCACCAGATAAACATGATTTGAGACAATTATTCAGAGAGCAGCTGTGTCATGATATACCTGACGAAAAAAAAAAAAATCCAGTGAGATGCTCGGAAATGACGATCGACGCCGCCATATTGCGAAATATGTGCAGGGCTGCATACCCTAAATAGCATGATGACGCACCACATTATGCTGTTTGTGATTACATAATGGCCATCTGCCATAAACATGCAAATGTGTCTTCGAATGTCTGACATTCATGCTATCGCAATGTTGTGTCTCTCAGTCATTATGGGTTTATAGTGACAATAAAGTCAGAATCCGAGGCTTAGCCATGCGCGCGCGCCGCGCGCGCGCGCGCACAGCCACACACACACACACACACACACACACACACAGAATAATGCTTTTGGAGCGAGGATGAGAGACGTAGACGAGTTGAGTGAGAGATACAGAGAGAGAGTAGAGAGATGAGAGAGATGAGATGAGGACTTTGAGAGAGAGAGAAGAAGAGATGAGAGAGAGAATTTCACACTCAAATCTGAGCGCTTTGTATTCTCTCACTATCTTCTCTCTCTCTCTCTCCTCGGTATCTCTCTCTCTCTCTCTCTCTCCTCTCTCTCTACGTCTCTCTCTCTCTCTCTCCTCCTCTCGCTCCAAAACATTATTCTCCATAACGTATAGGCGGTGTCTCTTCCATACGTTGGGCTTATTGCTCTAAATCATACACGAATACATGCTATAATTCATGCCAGGCAGCTTCATGTTAAAATTAATGATGCTCATTGCCCTCTCGATATATAGGGCATTTTTCTCCTTACACCCGATGCAACCCTACATGATCCTGTTCATATCAACACCACACAAATGCTCACATAACTCAATCATCGGTTTTGTGGATTTGTTTGTTCTGTAATCGTAAATACATGCATTAAAAACGCTGTCTCTTTCGTTTATGAAGTAAACACTAGTCTGTCTTCTACTCGGCAGATGCAGTATGTCTATGGAGCTTTTTTTCTGACCAAAGTATTCAATTCCTTTATATGCGTGATTTTTTTTCGGCTGTACGAATATCGGAAGGGAGTATTGACGCCACGCACAATAATACCACAGTCACATTGACAAAGCATGCAATAACTCTGTCGTCGTATTTCTGAAGTTTCTCTGAAAACAGGATGAACAGTGTCATTTATAGATGTATTGAATCCTTCTCCATTTTTGTTTACACATGTTTGGCTTGCCAGTCTCCTTGCTACCTGATCAGTAGTGTGTGTGTGTGTGTGGTGTGTGGTGTGTGTCTGTGTCCCTTTGTGTGTGCAACAAAGTAATGCCTTCAGCCTGTATATACCTACATGCTTTGAAGTTGATTAATGGTACTATCTGTTTTCCAGACAACACATCATTATCAATTTGTATCAGCCAGACCGCATGTTTTACGCATGTATACAGGCATGTATACACAAAGTTTTTGAGGATCACTTGCATGTTGCATTTGTTTAGATGAGTGTTAGTCATCTGTGGGTGGCGTGGTGTTGAGATCTGTCTCCTATGGCCACCACATCACGTCAGTGCACAACGCAGGCCTCTCCAGGACTCAGACTGTGACATGTATTGATAGTGATGGAGTGCTGCAACATCAAGGCTTCCGAAAAACAAATAGTCTCATGGTGAAAGCACTGTGCTCTACAAAGCAAACACTTGCAAGTGTCAAAACGCCTGGTCCGACAAACGTGCATGTATTGCCAGATATGGGGCCCTTCAGTCCCCTGACAACACTTGCCCATATAGAGAGAGATATGCTAACACAATTCCAGAAGCCAAAACCATCCTCCTCCCAAACCTTTCAAACTCTCCACCCCACCCCACCTCCCCCCACCCCCACCCTGTGCCCCCATCCTCTTCTTAGCTCTCTTTGTCGTCACAGAGGGCATGTAGGATTTTATCAGTTTGGGTCCATTTTTTCAAGGTCCTACCTTCGCCCCTCAGCCTCTTTCTCACCCTTTTCTCTCCATCCCTTTGTCCCACCTGGCTGTCTCTTGTTGCAAAGTGACTTATATCAGCCAAGACATATACCAACGACGAGAGAGGGAACAAAGAATTTTGACATGGGACAACAGATTCGCATGTTGCCATCTCCGCTCTCTCTCCCCATCACCTCTTTCCAATCGTTCTGCTTCTCCTGATTGGAGCATGCTTCTTCTTGTAATATGTTTAAATCCAGGCAGAGACCTCCCGGTGGTGTTCCAATAAAGTCGTCCCAATTTCAGAAGAAAGCCGACAATCTCCCCACCTCCTTCCTTCTACCACTTTGTTTTTACCTTGGTTGCAGTTTTCCCTTCCACACTGATTTTTTTTTCAATGGTTGCCCGAACAATGGCCGGGGGACATTGAGCATAACCTACCCATGCGTTACACAGTTACTCATACCAGACAGAGTCTGTGTGTCTGGGTCTGTGTGTCTCACAAAGGGTGTGGACATCGTAGTTCGTTTGTCAGCTTAATACGACGGATATCAACATCTGGGACAGCCAGCATCACGGTGTTTCAAATTGAATATCTCACAAAACAGGTGGTGGAGAATGATTTTGTCATTCCAGATCAATTCCCCCTGCCACCTCCCCCGCCTCTTTCTTAATCTAGAATGATGATCATATGCTGCCCTGCCCTCTGTCACCTCTGGCAGACTGTCAATCAGGCATCACAGACAGGGTGTGTAGCTTAGCTCACAGAAAGGAGAGTCAAGCAGCTCCTCACCTCACTGCTCCAGCAAAGGCTGTAAAGACTGACCACAGCCAGTGACAACACACTGGTGTGTATACCAGGAGGGGGGATGTCCATCTCTCCTACTCTGAGATCCTGTGTCAATTTTCAGGATCAGTCCCTAGAAGAACTGTAAGATAAAACTAATTTCCTAAGTCCCTAAGACTATGCAGTGGCTTTTGTTATTTAGGCCATAGGTTTTGATTGTGGCAGCTTTATGCTTTTGGATGAACGTCTTCCAGGTATATGAATAAATATATAATTCTCTTTTGACTGTTTACATTATTGTCACTATTTTAGTGAAAAATGTTAAGAAGATACAAGGAATCATCATTTAAAAAAAAAAAAAACAGTATACTCTCTTTTACCAATACTTGGAAAACTATCTATTAAGATGACTACTGAATACTATATTCTGATAGGACAATTTATGCCTATAATGAGTGAAACTGTTAAGGTGATTTAGGAATTAGCGTTGATGGCTTAATGATTGATAGCAAGTGACTGTACACAACATGTGCGCTTTGTCTAAGTGTGTTCCAGTTAATACTCTTAACCAAGCCACTGGACACCAGATTCCAGAGTTACCAAAACATCCTGTCTGTTTATTTACGAGTTAAATGTGTGAAACCTCACCCCAACACCATGACTGATTCTCATACATGAGTATTTATTTGAGTTGTACATGTCTCCACTATCGTATACACAAGAGAAGAGCGTTGAGATGTGTGCAAGTACGTGTAACTTGTGTGAGTCCTTTGTTAGTCCATATGTAAGTTCTTGTCCCTGCAACCTAACTCTTATTTCGCTACTGTCATCGTCACCTAGCAGCACACAATTTACTCCAATTCAGGCATAAGTCCAAAGGCATACTATGCATGAGCAAATCTTAAGTGGCGTTGATCATTTTTTCCCTTCTCTTTCAGAACAGGTTGACGTGCTGTGACCACTGATTTGTCAGGATGTTCAACATTCTTCATCAGTGCCTTATGCAAACATATTGGTACTCCCTGCCTTATTGGTGTGTTTCCCAATGTGACAAGTACAATGCTGTTTCTGGATACCAAGTAGACCACAGTTGCTGTCAGATTGTGTCTGTCTGTCAGTGCCTAGATCAGAGTGCCAACTAGATAAAAAGCATCCCCATAGGTGCAATCAGATGATAACATCACATGGTGCATTTTTCTATCAGCGAAAATCACGCTACAGTCAGACATGCTATCATTAAATGTGTTTTCTCTATCAATGCCATAAAGTGCAACACTTGGCCAGATTACAGCTGCTTGGCAGTAAGACACGCTCTGGAAGCTTACTCACAGTTAACGGTACCTAGAAAAGCCCATCTCCCTCCTCACCCAGGAGAGACCCTCGAACCTGCACTGTCGGTGCATGTGGATCATGTCGTCTTAATTCTTGTCAGAAAACCGTGTTCCTGGCTGGAGACAATTCAAAGTTCATGAAGTCATTTGGCTCTATACAGGAATGGGGTGACATGACATTTGCCAGCCACACCATCCATCTACAAAACCCTCTCCCTCCCACCTTCTACCCATCCCCATCTGTCTAACCCCCCTCTCTCTTCTACTCCCTCTCCTCTCTCTCCTCGCTCTCTCTCTCATCTCTCTCTCTCTGTGGTCTGTCGTGTCGCGGAATAAGCAATTAAAGTGGTTTTTTTTATCCTTCAACCCCCTCCTCCTCCTCCCATTTTGCCCACAGTCTGGTGGCCGTGTTACATTTGATACTGGCTGACTCCATGTCAGTCGACCAGTGTCACTCCCCGCTTCCCTCTCTCCCCTTCTTTCTTCTTCGCTAATCTAGTCGTTACAGTTGATTGCCCACGTGGTTGAACAAGGGGCACATACTCTCTCTCTCAGCTTTGTTTCCGAACCCCACCCCCCATCCCCCGCCCATCTCCGATCTCTCTCCATCCACTCACCGTAGCCACAAGCGAAAATGACTCGCCACGTATCTCACAGCGAAGATAATGTGGCATTTTGTAATTCGGCAATATATGCACCAAAACCATGTCGGCCAAAGATCGAAGAAATAAGTGTTCTCGCAATCTTTTACGCAATTTTTTCACATGGGCTAGGTGGCTACGGCGACGCAGTTCCCCATTCCATTATCAATGCCCCTCCCGTCTCTGCATAAGTATAACATGCCCCTCACTGCCTCTCCTCTCTCTGTTTCTGTTTTTTTTAGTGATTATAATAGTGCTGTCATGTTTCTCTGACAGCTTGTTCTTAATCCGACAGCATCAGGTGACCATATCGTGCTAGCCGTAGACACATGACGAAAGGAAAAACCAAGTCTACTCACTTCACTTCTCTCCGAAGGCTGTAGGACTGATCACCACCAATGAACCAAAAATGAAAGACAGGTACATAGTGGGGCCTCATATACCCCTATCTCAAATGCTGTGTAGAGTTTCACAATCAACCCGGACGAAGAACGTTAATTGAGCTATGTTGTCAAAGTCTTAGAGACTATGCATTTGCTTTGAATGAATGCCTAGGTTTCTTAACAGTACACTTTACGCTAAACATAGTGACATCTATTCAGAGAGGGTGAATGAGTATTCTATTGTAATAGTTTGCCACAGAATCCAATAGAAAAACTGTTAAGGTGACTTGCATTAACATTTCATATCAACAACATCGAGTTTTCGCCAGCTCCACCCTTCAACACTATCGCTTAGATGATCACATGAATATTACCCTCTGACAGAGAAAAACAGTATGCCTATGACTGGTGGATTACTGTAAAGCGGCATGTTTGATGAATAGAACGAAAAGTTGAAGGCTGTACCTCTTTACAGATCAACTTGCAAAATATAGAGAACCCTTCAAAGTTTCGTGCCTGATAGGCACTTGGTCATCGAATGTGAAGTGTTCGAGGTGGATAGAGGGAAGCTGGCAGGTTTCTTGCTGACCAAAGTTCAGCCCAAGCAAGGTGGAGGGGGGGGGGGGGACGAACGGTGTTAATATGCCGTCAACAAAAGGGGATGCGTGGGCAAAGCAGGGAGAGTGAGGAGAAAGGGGGGAAGAGGGGAGAATACACTCCCGATAATAATATATTCTTAGTTTGACAGAAAGTGTCACGAGAACTGTGTCCGATCCAGCTTCTGCCGTAGCCCTGAACATAGCCTTTATAGAAAAACAGATCCCAGAGTAGATAAGTACGAGCAGGACTGGCATCTGAAAAAGAGAGAATGTTCCGATCATCTTGTCTGAGAAAGCATTGTTAAGAGATCAGAATAAGTAGCGTTGCGTCGGACCAGGGGGCTTTATTATATTTTTTATTTTCAACAATGACTAGTGGGTTTGCAATTGATGAAGACAGTTTGCGCCAGATCTGAGACACGTCAACTGGGTTGCATGGGGCTAAGTCGTCATCCTCTACGTGTGACCGATGGAAGGGCTTCTGGAGGTTTGGCAGCGATCAAAAAACATTGGTTTGTGGGAACTTTGTGTCTATCTGACAGGATCAACTCTATCGGAGAGACAGGAAGGAGCTGGCCGATAGCGAAGGTGCCCTGAAGCTCAAATAGGAAAACTGAAGTTTCTACTCAAGGCGTAGTCGCACTTAGTGATGATGAAGGGGTAATCCAATGAATTGAGCTCGCCGTCCAAATTAGAACTGCCCATACGCTGCAGGTTATCTGTAGATCTCTACGGGCGACGTTGCCGTTTGTTATGAAAAGAAGAGAAAAATGAAGATAGGGAAGGAACCTTCATACATTGTATCCGACAGGGGATGGAAACGCCAAATCCCAATTGATGCTAACTTGGGTCAAAATTTATGAGCCTCATCGGTTGTTATAGTGGAATATGAGCGCCTGTAGCGCAGATGGGCAAGTCGAGGGAAAAATTCCTGAGACAGCGCTCTCTAGATGTGGAAAATTAACAGATTTTAGTTCAAAAGAAAAGGTGTAGCACCTGGCTTGTCAGAGAATACTATGATGAGTTCATAACCATCAACACACACAGCCGGGACGATTCAGGTTTATTGCGTTGTTATCTGACGGTTCTGCCCAAGAGTCAGCACAACAAGCCCTGTGAAGAAAGAGGAAGAAGTCTTCGTCCAGAACACAAAGAAATGGGACAAGCTACCTGCATCTTGTCGACCCTTTGGATCTACGACGGGTGAGGAGCGATTAGACACCGATGAAAGAGCTCTATGTACCATAGAGAAATGGGCAACAGATTGACCTCATATATAGGTTTCTTTTATATCTAACTGGACGATTAAGCAAACAATGGAAAATAAAACGCATGGGTAAGCCCGCCGCGGGTAGTCATGTGTCAACCTCATCCCGACCTTTTAGCACAGAACTTAAAATAAGTCGACAAGCTTTAAGAACACCTATACTGATACGGTAAAAAGCTCGCGAGCCGTTCACTTCATCAGTTATTATCCTTTTAGTATAGGCATGGCCAGGATACATCATTTGTGAATGACTTACTATGTCAAACAGCCACGAGCATGTATCCAAAGACTGAACAGAACATGTCAGAATTGTCCAGAAGGCACGGGGTATTAGCATAAAGAAGGAAACCCATCATAAGATCAAGAATGACATGCCAAACCAACAACAGGCGGGGCTGTCTGCGTGAGTCAACAGAAAACAGGGACGAGTGCTAATCACAGGCAAAGGGCAAAATCCAGAAAGAGGTCAATGGCAAGACAGAAGAGTTTTGGCCACGACTAGTAAGTTGGGAAAAAAGATGGAGAGACGAACAAAGGAGAAATCCGAAGGTAAGCCCAGTAAAAATCAAGGGAAGGGACATTTATAAAAGATACTTGAAGGAAATGACGCTTCAAACGAATAGTCATCATGCTGTAGATTGTACACTGGCACCGTGGTTATCCATCAAGTGTAGAGGTTCAAATCCTCCAGCATTCTGGTGTTTAAGTGTGACTTCCTTCGAGTGTCTTCCTTCTAATGATGTATTTTGTCATTCGTTGTGTCTGCACCATTACCGCACAACACAGGAAAGGACAGACCAATACACAGACAGAAAGACAGAAAAGACAAAAAGGCACACATTCACACACACACCCACACACACACACACCACAAAGTCAGGAGAGAGGACAGAGAGGAAGGAGACGGAAGAGAGATGAGAGCGAGGAGAGAGGAGAGAGGGAGAAGAGAGGGAGGTAATGAAGGGAGCGAAGGCGAGGAGGAGTGACGGACAGGAGACATGACGAGAGGGAGGGAGGAGAAGACCTAAGAGGGTGGGAGGGAGTAGAGAGACAGAGACAGAGAGAAGATCAAGAGCAAAACAAGTTTATTTGAGGTATGTCCTTCTGCCGAGATGTTAGATGGGGCGGGGAGTGTTAACAAAAAGGAAACTCATATCATAATATCGTTACAATAGATGAATACAAGTCGAGTCGAATACCGTCTGTGTAACCGCGGGGAAAAAAAGAAGGGGGAAGGGCGAAGAACGGAGGACAGGTGGGGGAGGGGGGTGGGGTAAGGGCTCGGGTGGAGTTGGGGTGGGGGTTGGGAGGGAGGATGACAAAAAGTAGCATGTTTCATGAAGTTATGCAAAAATTGATCATTAAAACATTATATCACATTGATTTCTGAGAGTAAAGGCCTTAGACCAATACAGGGCAAGGGGCATACACACATTCTTGTATCAGAAAGCAGACTAGGGCCTATATATTAAACACATTGGGTGGGAACAAGAATGGGGTTGGGAAATACATTTCTCGGATAGCTTTGTAGGCAGTATCACACCACTATAAAATGTAATGTCTGATTCTTCAGAAATAAAGAACACAATGGACAGTAGTGTTTCCTTCCTTTTACGATATCTATTACTTTTGGTGTTTTCAACTTTAAGACGCCGATGTCCGAAGTTCTTGACCAAATGTTTTATGAGAGGCGAGCAGGGTTTTAACAGTGATAGATATGTCGGGACCCATCACTTAATTGCCCTGAACAGAGAATAGAATCTTGAATACTTTCTTTTGCTATTATTCTAGACTCGATTATCCCGTAAATGGCAATCAAATAGGTCTTTGCTAAGATTGCACACACAGGATGTTATTTTTAAACATTTTCCACTCCTTGGTTCTCCCAAACGAAACCACAGCCTCAGTCAGATCTAACACAGTGTTTAAAGTAAAATTAAACGTGGCTTACCCAGTTCTTCTTACGCATTGCAAAACCAGAGCATTAGAAGAATTTTGTTAAGATTTCTTTGTAATACATGCTTTCTTCCACAGACTGGTTAGCTCACCAAATACTTGATTGCATGTTCATAAATGTCCGAATGTAACGGTTGTTATATCCCAAATTCACAGACACCAAGTGCCCGTTGGTGTTTTTATACTCACCATTCAACATATTTTTAACAATAACTGTATATGATCGGCCGTCAGACCCCACAACTCCAGATCCATATTTCCAAGATAGGTAAATTTTGGCAATCAAAAAGCTTAAAGAAAAGTGTGGGATTATTTTCCTCCAATGTGACCATAAAAAATTTCAAAACACTAAAACCACCTCTTGTTTTCAGAGCCTTATCTCCCGTGAGTATGAAAACGTTAAGCCTGTAGATAATATCACTCCAAGGTATTTCTGTCTGGACACCTTTATATACAACCATTTTTCTCGACAAGCGATATGGGTCTAAATATTACTTCTTTAGACTTTTTCTTATTGGACAGTTAGTTGGAGTCAGCCAACAGTGCTACTCTAATGTTGTCTCAGCTGGAAGTGCTGAGACCCCCCATCACTATGTTTGGGGAAAGGAAGACACGACGTAATCAGCAAACAACATGAACTAGAGGATCTGCAATAAGTCAGGAGGTGACAAGTTTATTCAATGTTTACCATATGCCACGAGTCTCTAGCAAGGCTCGTTAATGAACAGAGGAAAAAGAAATAGGGCTGCAGTTTTGTCCCCTGTTTTTAACCCACGGGGGGCACATAGAAGCTTCAGTAAAGATCATATTTGCTCGGTCTCTAGCTTTCACAACTTGATATATACCTAAATAGCTCAGTGCATTTTTGCCATGGATACCATTTTTTTACGAAAGAATTCACCCACAAATTATTCGATTTATGTACTACACTCATAGACTTTTTTTAAAATCAATAAACGCAGCATAAAGTTCTTTCAGGAGGACAACTGTGTTCCGCACCAGACTTAACTAAAGTAATATCTGATCAACTGTACTATAGCTCTTTCTCAATCCGCTGTGATTCGTTTAATATATATTGTTCTTTCACCCATTGTATCAAGCGTGTTATTTATGATATAAGCATCCAGTTTGTCATAAATTTTAGCAATGAAATACCTCTACAGTTGTCTGGCGAATTAATATCGTCTTTTTGTGTATCTGGTGTAAAAATGACTCGGACCAGATAAGGGACAAAGTCCAGAATCATACAATGTATTAAAAAAAAATTTGTTTAAGAATAAAATAATTAAAGGAAGAACGTGGTTTATAAAAACTCGCCATTAATCCATCTGGTCCGACCGCTTTTCCATCCTTTAAAGCTCTGACAGCATCTTTAGCCTCTGAGATTGTTATTTCTGAGTCTAATGTGGTGTTCTCTATAAATTTTATACCACACAATCTTCATGAACGTTGTCTCTCTGTAATATTTCATCTGGATAGAATCATCATTGAAAACCTTATAAACTGATAAATACCAATGTCTATTATGATAGAAGTTTCTGGAATTTTAAAAACACGCTTGATTTTATAGTTCTCCAAAATTGTCTTGGGATCGTTTTTATTTGCCTCTAGTAAATCTAGCGTGCCGTTTTAACGTCGGCGTTTTTCTTATTCAAAAGCCATTTTTTAATCCCTTCGCTTATCAACGTATATGTGTCTGAGTTCTTCTGCTTGTTTTTCATTACTACAGTTAGTAAAGTTTCTCAGAGAGCGTGTAAACTCTGATTTCATTTCATGCATTCGAATAAAAACCAGGGGACTATTGTGTTTTCTTCTTATTCTATTTGTTTCTTTCATGCACTGCCCAGTGAGAGCCAGACCTTCACAGAATGTATTCAACGATGAATTACATCCATTATCAATCAGTTCTGTAGCCTGATTAAAAAATGCGCATTAAGTATGTGACCGTACATGCTTATGATATTCGTTAATCTTTTCGGGTTCCAAAACAAAATTTTCTATCAAAGTCTGCACTGGCTTTCGTAGAAACATTTACTTACAGACGTGGCAGGAAACCTGAACGTAAGTTCTACAGGTAAATATTTACATTCAACAGAATGTGGAACTCGCAAGTTTAAGGTGTATTCAGAAATTCAAACTAGACATAAGGAAAAGAATCAAGAACACTGATCTATTATGGGTAATATAGGTAAATATCACCATTCTTATCTCTGAGTCGGATAATTTATGCAAAGTATTGGCAAAAAATTATTTGTTGTATTATCTTTAGATTTTCTCAGGAATTGTTCCGCAGGTCGGTATGTCATCCTTCCACATACTGGGTCCTGGGAGGTGAGAACTCTTTGGCGTTAGCACTGCCAGTTCTTGCATTAAAAGCACCCATCACCCATGAAAGGAAGCTCTCCATACCTTTCACAAATATCAATAATACAATGCGACAGTACAGCAATACATTCCATTATCGATTCCGTTTTATTATAATAAGGGTCATCTACGGAGGATTGTACATTGCTTTTGAGGATACAATCAGTACGTAAGGCTTGGTAGTCTTTTGAAAGTTTCAGGACAAACCCCCCACCACCCACGAATTTGCAAATACTTTTTGCCGTCAATGCAATGCCACGGAGCAAGCGAGACGCTACACAATCTGACAGATTTACACCAGGAAGGACACAAAAAACATCAACAGAAGGAAAGAGGTGAGCTGGAAAAAATCAGTGGCAAAAGTTTCCTGCAAGAAAAACAAAATTCCGATATGTACATTTGACCACCACGGCATTGGGAACGCATGCTAGCACAACAGGTACTGATGACACAGGCAGGGCCGAGTCCCTAGGTATTAAGGAATTGTTCATTTACGTCAGGCCTGGATGAGGCAGCCCAATACGGGGGAAAACACTCAGTGCCGTTGCTGTTGCCGGCATTTAGCTTTGCTGCGTGTCAGTTGATATTGGGATTGGGGGTTTCTGCAGTCATGGAGTATTTTTGTCATCTGGTGTTACCATGGTGTGCTGGGATATTGCCTTGCTGATCTTCAGAATTCAGCTATAATGCTCACAGGGGACTGGCTTTTCCATCATATCAGCATCAGTCCAGGGATCTTTCCATGATATGCCACATTTCATCATGTTGATAGCCTGCACATACAATCTAGTCGGTGATTTAGGTTTCCATCTGGTCCGGATTGGTTTAGGAAAGCTCTCAGGATAAACAGATTATATGACCATAGTTTGGGCTGTAGTTTGAATACACATCTCGTGATGATTCTTGTATATTTTGCTGTGTTGGTCTGGGGGTTGATTCGATGTCCCCACATGACATAAGAAGCCAGTTAACAGAAAACAGCAGAGGATTTCACAAGGAATAGTGCAGTAGTAAGCCTTGCGTATAGATGATCAACACGAATCGTTGTTACATGGTTTCCCACTTGGGCTTCACCAGGGGAAATATTGTGCCTGTTAATGTCTGCATTGTTTTCATGTTTTGTCGCTGAGGAAGGCTTATTGCCGAAATTTATTGTCTTGTTGTTGTGTGTCGTTCATTAAAGTGCGGAAAGACTTCACACTTTGTTTTGTGTGCTCTTTGACTGCTTTTTCGGTTGTTGTCAGAAGAAAACATGTTGCACACATTAACAAACACAGCCAAAGTGGGGCCATCTCAGAGGCCCAAGAAGTCTTTTTTTTCATTCCACCTGTGTCTGATGTCAGAGCAAGTTTTTTTTTCTCTCAACGCGCTGGCGAACAGCTAGCACGTGTAGCACACATACCTGTGTCGCTGTCCTTAATGGTCCCGTGAAACACTGGTTCACGTTTCAAAACTTCTCTTCTACTGATTATGTACTGATTTTCAATTCACTGATGATGTCTGAAGAAAGAAAACTCGTGGAGAGCGTGGCAGCAGAGAGTCCTCAGAAGAGAAGCCCCCTTCAAGCAAGTGTTTCAGCACTTATCTCCTGACACTCGAGGGGGGTTGGGCCATACGCTGTTCATGACTCCGGATGTCCCTCTGCTACCCCCTTTTTTCCAATCTTGGGATGAGTCATGGCTGGGATTCGAACCCATGACCATCTGGACATGCTCATTTCCACTTAATGACTCGCACTCTAACCATTGAGACACGGGGCACCCGATATTTGTAGGGAAATTTAAGCCTTATGAAGTTCACTTTTTACTCCTGGACTAGATCCAGCTTGAACAACTCTCTGTCTCCGACCATTACCCAATCACACCAAACACACCTCATGCTGTCAAGAGTCCAAAACATTGCTGTAGATCAGGCACTCAGAGCAGGTAAATGAGACCATTCTGGGGCGCAACAAAACTGAACGGGGTCAATAGCTCACCGGCCAGAGAGAGAGAGAAGAGAGAGAGAGAGAGGAGAGAGCAAGAGAGCGACATACAGACAGGCAAAGAGGCAGGCACACACACACACACACACACACACACACACACACACACACACACCAAACAAACCACACCACAACACACACACAACACACACACACACCACTACACCACACCACACACACACACACATGCACACGTACGACCTTCGTCCACACATGCACGCACTCCCTCTACCTCCCTCCATACACGCACAAACCTTTACCACTGTCCTGAAGCTTTAGAATGGTGTCTGAATCAGCAGATGTAGCACAGCGGTGCGCAGGTGTGTTCACCTGATATTTATAGGAACGGTAAGACAGACGAGTTCGGGAAAGAATCGGCCCTCTTAATGCAGTCACGTGAATGGCACTGACCAATCGTTGCGGGCGCAGCACTGTGCGCCAAACTGCCCTGGTCTCTTGTCGCGGCTGCTGTGACGCTAAGGGATTTCCCAGTTTAGATAGTTATATGTGACGACATTTTCAAAACAGGATGTCTTTCTGCGCATACGAGTGAGCAGACATCCATACCAACAACTACCTTTGGGCTTATTACGTCCATCAGGTAGGCTATGCATGGTTTTGAATATTCTTTTTTTATTTCTATCATCACATTCACTATTATTATTAGTAGTAGTAGTAGTAGTAGTAGTAGTAGTAGTAGTAGTAGTATGTATTGCGTCTTAGTATTATTATTATTATATTATTATTATTATATCATTATCATATTATTATATTATTATTTATTATTATTATTATTATTATTATTGTTATTATTGTTTTGTTGTTGTTGTTGTTGTTGTCGTTGTCGTTGTCGTTGTTGTTATTTTTATCAGCATCCATAATAATTGTTATTATTACCATTATTATTATTATGTATTATCACATCATCATCATCAGCATCATCATCAATTATTATTATTATTATTATATTATTATATTATATTATTATTATTATCATCATGTTGTTGTTGTGTTATCATTGTTATCATATTCGTCACCATCATCATCATTGTGTATTACCATTATCATTATTCTTATCATTATCATCATTATTATTTGCCTAAGGGAAACGTTGCAATACAGCAGCTGAAGAATGAAGAAGATGTAAAGAAAAATCTGGAAGGTAAGCCATTGAGATGTGGAATGGGAAGTGAACTACCAGGGGAATCGCTCTTGAGGCAGTCCCCGGTGGAATGAACACAGGCACACAGTACTCCTAAGATCAGCTTCATCCTAAATCTGTATGATGACACCCCCCAAATGTCCTTTCTATCAGATTATGACACCCCCAAATGTCCTTTCTATCAGATTATGACACCCCCAAATGTCCTTTCTATCAGATTATGACACCCCAAATGTCCTTTCTATCAGATTATGACCCCCCCAAATGTCCTTCCTATCAGATTATGACACCCCCAAATGTCCTTCCATCAGATTATGACACCCCAAATGTCCTTCCTATCAGATTATGACACCCCCAAATGTCCTTCCTATCAGATTATGACACCCCCAAATGTCCCTCCCCATCAGATTATGACACCCCAAATGTCCTTCCTATCAGATTATGACACCCCCAAAATGTCCTTCCTATCAGATTATGACACCCCCAAATGTCCTCCCTATCAGATTAATTTAGTCTCTCCAACATCCTCCCTAGATACGAACAGACAACAATTGACAGACAGGACCGACAGTCGGACAGACAGACAGATACGGAGACATATGCTGATACACAGTCAGACACACACACAGGTACACACACACACACACACACACACACACACACACACACACAACACACACACACGCACGCACGCACACACACACACACACACACACACACACAACACAAACACACGCAGCGCGCGCGCGCGCACCACACACACACACACACACACACGCGCGCGCGCGCGCGCACACACACACATACGCACACAAGTAAATAAAATCTGAATGCTATGGGCACTGAAACGATAAAGGAAAAAAATGCACATTAACATCCCTCTCCTCACTTCCCTTCAGCATACACACCACAAGATTACTAGACTAGAAAATTACCGAGTAGTACGTTTTACAATAAGCGTACACACTTTGGAACAAAGACGCACGAACTGAGGCGTGATTGCCCCAGAGCTCACGATCTAACGATCTAAAAAAAAAATAAATACATAAATAAAAAAAAAAATTAACAAATAAAAAAGAGAAGGCCATGTTCAAGAAAGAAGACAAGAAAATTCCATATTTAGTATGGTTGGTGTCACATGTCAGGTTCGACCTTGACGATTTTTTTTCCAGTTTTCTCTTTCCTCCCAACTAAACAAGAACAATTGTTGTTGTAGGGCCAGACTGTTTTTTTTTTCCTTCTTCCCCCTCCCTAGCTTATACCAGCACGTCCCATTTGGGGGTGAGCGCGTTTTTTACGTCTCAACGGTAAGTACGTGTACTCGTGCCATTCGGGTCTCGCCCCACACGTGGGGGCTAGAACCCAGCCCGAGTGAGCTCTCGTGGTCGGCCAATTAGGGCCTTCCAACTAGCGAAATGGACTCGACCATCGGCTGGGACACGCCGTATCTGAGGCGAGGAAGGCAAGAGGGGACCTAAAGAAGAATTGCGCTGGGAGACACAAGGGGCTGAGGACACAGAACCTACAGCGGACGTTCGGGGAGTTCTCTCCCGTGACCCCACCACCATCACCTTCGCTGGTCGCGGAGAGAACGTCATTGCCTGGGCCACCAGAAAACTTTTCACGGAGTGACGGGTAGGCTGTTACCCGATTTGGACAGCTCCCCTTCGGTGTGGGAGCACTGCTGGATCCTGCAGTCGTCCTGACCACACGAGCTGAGGAGGTAGGAGTAAGTACTAAGTGGGTGTGAGCGGCCCGCAAAACAGCTACATTTATGTTAATTTGTTTTGAGCCTCACTTTTAATGGTTGTATGGGTTTTCAACATGAAGATTAACGATTTATAATGTGATATGGTTGGGGAATAACCATCTGTCAATGTAAGGTTATCCACTGTGGAGAGAGCGCATTGAAGAAAAGAGTAAGAAAAAGAGAAAGACATCCTTTAAAAGAAAAGAGGACAGGGGAGAGCAGTCAGAAATCTTAGTTGTGTGGCACCTTTAAGCAAGGATTGCGGCCCTTCCCCTCCTCGCGTTTCTCCCGGCGGCGGGGAGAGGTAGTGTGTATGTGAGCCTTCGTGTGTCGCGGGGGGGGTGTCTCTGTTGTCTCCTTGTGCGGTTCTGTGAGCGCCTGTGTGTGAGCTTCTGAGCGCGACTGACCTTTCAGCCCAGCCCTCTTCCTCAGAATATCAGGGGACTAGATGACCAGCCCCCTGTTCACTTTCGGTTCCCCAGGTCCCAGCGGGCAGCCAGGACACCAGGGCCACTGAACTGCGACCGTCATTCCCCCAGGTCCCAGAGGGCAGCCAGGACACCAGGGCCACTGAACTGGGACCGTCATTCCTCCAGGTCCCAGCGGGCAGCCAGGACACCAGGGCCACTGAACTGGGACCGTCATTCCTCCAGGTCCCAGCGGGCAGCCAGGACACCAGGGCCACTGAACTGGGACCGTCATTCCTCCAGGGTCCCAGCGGGCAGCCAGGACACCAGGGCCACTGAAACTGGGACCGTCATTCCCCCAGGTCCAGCGGGCAGCCAGGACACCAGGGCCACTGAACTGGGACCGTCATTCCTCAGGTCCCAGCGGGCAGCCAGGACACCAGGGCCACGGAACTGGGACGTCATTCCTCCAGGTCCCAGCGGCAGCCAGGACACCAGGGCCACGGAACTGGGACCGTCATTCCTCCAGGTCCCAGCGGGCAGCCAGGACACCAGGGCCCAGGAACTGGGACCGTCATTCCTCCAGGTCCAGCGGGCAGCCAGGACACCAGGCCACGGAACTGGGACCGTCATTCCTCCAGGCCCCAGCGGGCAGCCAGGACACCAGGGCCACGGAACTGGGAACCGTCATTCCTCCAGGTCCCAGCGGGCAGCCAGGACACCAGGGCCACGGAACTGGGACCGTCATTCCTCCAGGTCCCAGCGGGCAGCCAGGACACCAGGGCCCACTGAACTGGGACCGTCATTCCCCCAGGTCCCAGCGGGCAGCCAGGACACCAGGGCCACGGAACTGGGACCGTCATTCCTCCAGGTCCCAGCGGGCAGCCAGGACACCAGGGCCACGGAACTGGGACCGTCATTCCTCCAGGTCCCAGCGGGCAGCCAGGACACCAGGGCCACGGAACTGGGACCGTCATTCCTCCAGGTCCCAGCGGGCAGCCAGGACACCAGGGCCACGGAACTGGGACCGTCATTCCTCCAGGTCCCAGCGGGCAGCCAGGACACCAGGGCCACTGAACTGGGACCGTCATTCCTCCAGGGTCCCAGCGGGCAGCCAGGACACCAGGGCCACTGAACTGGGACCGTCATTCCTCCAGGTCCCAGCGGGCAGCCAGGACCCAGGGCCACGGAACTGGGACCGTCATTCCTCCAGGTCCCAGCGGGTAGCCAGGACGCCGGGGCCGCAGGGCTGTGAGCCACTGCCAGAGACGACGGGGTTGCCTCTCCGTGCAACAGCCGTAGCAACTGGACACGAAGGCCCTGAACTGTCCCCAAAATGTACATGTCACTTATCCTTAGGGAGAGATAACTGCCATGTGCGTGTGGAAGAGGGGTGTGTGATTGAATCTTTGTACTTTGGTTTCTTTGTTTGTCTTTGATTCGTCTATCCTTTTGTTTTTCATCGTCACCCATGTTTTAGGTTCTCTCTTTTTCAAGCCCCTCCCCCATATCTCTTTCATCCCGAACTTAGTTGGAGTAAGGTTGGGAAAGGAGGGGAGGGGGTGGGGAGGGGGGGGGAGTAGTTGGGAAATCTTTTCATTGGTCAGGGGTAGCTAGGTCGTCCCGCCATCTATATTCGTTATACATCTGTTTGAAGAAATGAAAGAAGTGTGAATGCGAAATTGTTCGTGGTCTGCTGTTGGGCGCGTCCGGCGGGTGAAGGAGACGGCCTTCAGAGGAAACATTTAGACCTGACGTGACAGTCGGAGACGAAAAATCCTTTTCATGAGAGCAGCGCCAGGTAAAATGATCTGAGACAATAATTCAGAGAGCAGCTGTCTCATGGCATACCTGACCAAAGCAACGTCCTAAAGAGATGCTCGGTAATAGCGATCAGTCAAGCACATTGCAAAATGTGTGCATAGCTGCATACCTATGAATGCATAATGACTGGCACCATGTGCTGGTGATGACATTATCGCAGTATCCAACATCGTATAATACGTGTAAATGTCTGATTATTTTCATATCGCCTTGTTGTGGCTGT
>JADBJO010026231.1:7500-22764 GCA_016801955.1 Conus betulinus | reverse complement strand
TTGATTTGATGAAGGATCTTAGTGGTAGCTTGTTGTGTTATGCAATTGGTTTTATATGTGTCAGTTGTCTCTTTGTTGTTTGTTTTCTTTGTGTATAGCTTCTGTGTTACATTATTGGTTTTATTGGTTTTATATGTGTCAGTTATCTCTTTGTTGTTTTTTCTTTGTGTACAGCTTCTATGTTATGCTATTGGTTTTATATTTGTCATTTGTCTCTTTGTTTGTTTTGTTTCTTTGTTAGGATGGGATTTTCTGTTGTTGTTTTTTTTTATAACCTCTACTTTGTGGCAGTCTAAAAAGGGCCATATGCGGTCGGCTGGGCTGTAGTACTGGTACTAGAACTAGGAGATGAAAATATTGTCTGCGAGTTCATCCATAAAGTACACAGCCCTTTATAATGAAAACAATTTGTCTTAATGTCCATTGATTCATACATTATATACTGCATGCTAGGATATTGTACACTGATGCGTTAAAAGCTTCCAGTTTGTTTATTTGCTTTTTATGTATGTTTCTTTTTGTGTGTATGTTGGTTTTTGCTTTTGTATGTCTGTGTGTGCGGTACTGCTCAACAATCACCCAGGGCCTTTTCAGGGCTGTCAACACACACACACAGGAAAAAATGTCTTGGCCATGTAAAAGTGCTAGCCCAGGAAAAAAATTGAAAAAAAAGGTCCTGTTAACATTTGTTGTCATTGAAAATTGTTCTTGCCTTTCATTTTAACTGGAGTGAAATCTCGATAGAAGGACAGACAGACAGATTCCATCCCATTCAAGATGTGTGTTTTTTTTTTTTTCTGCAACATTTTAATCTCTGCACCAAATTCACTTTCCAAGCAGAGATTACTCCTCTTTAATGTATTGTTTTTCTGTAACATTCACATCTCTCTCTCTTTACCAGATTTACTTAGCCTGAGAGCTTCCTTTTTTTTTTTTTTTTTTCCAGGAACTTGCCTTTGTTCCGGACTTGTCTCCCAGCCCCCCCCCCCCCCCCCCCCCCCCCCACACACACACACCACACACACTCAGCTTCCCCTCTCTCCCTCTTTATAGATGTGTTTCTCAGTACCGTTGGTGTCTTTGCCTGTCAGGTCGAGTGATCCTCCACGTTTAAAGTCTCCCATCCTACGAGGACCCAAGTTTTGAAAGGATTTGTGTGAAGGTTGTCGTTGTGAGGGTTCCACATGTTGTGAGAACTCTGTTCTAATTAGAATGGTTTTTTTAAATCATTAGTGGTGTAGTTTATGTATTATTGTGTACCTTTAATTAGAGATTACACTCTGCCCACAGACCCCTGTATCCACGCGTTCAGAATGGGGAAAGGTCATTAGACACGAGAGAGTGGGAGCCCACCAGACATTCTTCCACATTGATCCAGACAAACAAACTGAAAACCGTTGGTTGGAGAAGAACCAGAAAACAACTACAACAACAACAAAAAAGGATAATTGTCTGTGGCGTGCGTGTTGAGAAAACATTTGAGGGGTGGGGGTTGGGGGGGGGGGGGGGGGAGGGGGGGGAGGCTAGAGAAGGGAGGGATGTGCCTGGTGTCTTGGGGGCTCTGGAGGCCGGGTGATCCAAAACAGCCACTGGATCTTGATGGCACTGGCAGAGCTGCCTGTCTGGGGGGACCCCTGGGCTGAAATGGAAGTGGAAGTGGGAGGAGATTAGGGGAGGTGGAGTGGGGGGGAGGGGTTTGAGTGGGAGGCGAGAGGAGGACAGGGTTTGGCCGACCTGCTCAACTTTGCAACAGTGGCCAAAGACGGCAGCCGGCCGGAGATAGCCAGGGTTATCTGCTGTCCTCCTCCTCCCTTCTCCTCCTCCTCCACTTTGGTGACTTTGGCCTTTGTCTGCGGGGCTGTCTAGGGGAGGAAACTCAGTAGGCATTTGTCTGGGCTGGGCTGATAATGCACTACCCCTATCCCCCTTCCTCCCCCCCCCCCCCCTCCCCCATCCGCCCTTCTCCATCCCGGCCTCTGCTCTGCTCTTGGCCCCCTTTTCTCCCCCCCTCCCCCTCCCCCCCCCCCCCCCCCCCTATCCTATCTAGTGTTTTGTTACTGTGTGTGTGTTCAGTGTGTCTGTGAGTGTTCAGTTCTTCAGTTCTGTGGTTTTTATTAGTCTTATGTGGGTGTTAGGTAAAATATATCTCTGCAACATCATAATATGCAGTTGTTTTGTGTGTGTGTGTATTGTGGTGTGTGTGTGTGTGTGTGTGTATGTGTGTGTGTGTGGTATGTAATGTGTGTGTGTGTGTGTGTGTGTGTGTGTGTGTGTGTGTGTGTGTGTTGCATGCATGTTGACTGTGTGTGTGTGTGTGTGTGTGTGTGTGTGTGTGTAATTTCTGACTAGGGCATGGTAGTGCTTCACTGTTTGGCTCAGCGTTTGATCTGAGGAGTGAATTTCCTGCCCTTGTTTGGGTCCTGTGCCATCAAGACCCCGGGCAATAAGCAACAGAAAGCTAAGAAAAAGCCTTTTTTTTTGTGTGTGTGCCGAGAAGGGTCCTCTACTAATGACGCCCCTGATGGGCAGTCAGGGACTGGGGAGGGGGGGGGGGGGGTGGTCTTTCAGTACAGCTAGTTCCCCCATCCCCCCTCCCCCCCACCTTCTGGAAGTTTTGTGCTAGCAGCTTCCTCTTTATTATCACCATCTTTGCTCTTTGGTCTTTTTAAAATTTATTTAATTGTCTTTCTGATTTTTTTTTTTTTTTTTTGTGCTTTGTGGACCATTTCTTCAGTCTTTGTTGTGGAACCTGTTGTACTTCTGTTTGTTTTTGATCTATAGTAATGTATAACAGACCGTTTTTTTTTTTATGTCATTGTCAGGTGATGAGGTAGTGAAAATTGTACACATTTTCTGGTATTGACGGTGCCCAAAGTTGATGCTAGATGTCCATTTTTCAGGTTCTTTTTTTACTGGCTTATCTATTTGAATACTTTTTTTTTTTTTCACAGCATTTTTATGTATGTTTATTTTTCAGGAATCTTTTACAGTTAAAAAACAGACCTGGGGAGAGAAGAAGTAAAGGGAGTGCCTCCGGTTGTCAGCACCAGCCTGTTTTTTTTTTTTTTTTTTTTTTTTTTAAAGTATTGTTGGATGTCAGTTGTTTTAGTTACTGTGTTGGTGCTGTTTTTTGTTTGTTTCTATTTCATGATATGTTTGTTTGATGATCAGACCTGTTTTGTGGTTTGCCGTTTTATATTCCAAATGTGGGCTTAAAAGCTGTGACAAGATTGTGTGTAGTTGACTTGGGCTATAATGATTAAAACGGTGAAACTTAAAAGATTTTCCGCAAAAGAAATGAACAGATTACATTGTGATGCTGTTTGATAAGACCATCCCACAGGGCGTTGCCCTTGTATCCCACCAGGGCGGTCTTGAGCAACCCCTGAACCCTTCTCACTCCAATCTCCCACCCATGTAACAGTGATAAGTAGCTAACAATTTAGAGAACAAAATGTTTTGTTTTTTGAATTTTTTTTTCAGGTGGTATAATGTTTTCACACTTCTTTGTGCTTGTGCATGTATTTTCTTCCCAGAAATTTAACACTCTTTAAAAGTTTAAAAAAAAACAAAACAACTTTTTTATGAACATTTGAAATGTAATATAAGTACAACAAAAAAGGAAGAAAAGCGAAATGAAGCACAAACAAAAAGAAGAAAAAAAGGCGAAAAAAAGAGAGTCAATTCCATGGTGGCAACAATTCAAGAGAAGGACAGAGAGAGAGAGAGAGAGAGAGAGCGAGAGAGAGAGAGAACTAGTGATAGTTTGTTGTACTAACTGACCTGTGCACTAACCATTTCGCTGAGGTGCTTGCCATAGGTGAAACTGTGCATACACATTTTTGTGTTTCCATTCCGTGTCAGTAGGTCCTTACTCATTGCTGCTCACGGTTGACCAATATCTGTCTAAGCCTACGCCAATTGCCAGTCAGAAAATCAAATTTTTGTCTTTTGGGATAACCATAGCCAAATATTGCAGAGTCTCTGTCTGTGCCTCTGCCAATCTGTCTGCCTGCCTGTCTGGGTCTCTCTGTCCCTGTCTCTTTCCCTCGCTTTTCTGTTTCTGTTTCTAAGTGTGTGTCTGTGTGTGTGTCTGTCCCTGTCTGTCTGTCTCTGTGTCTAAGTGTCTCTCTGTCTCTGTCTGTCTTGGTCTCTGTTTCTGTTTGTCTGTCTGTCTGCCTGTCTGTCTGGGTGTCTCTGTCCCTCTGTGTCTGTTTGTGTTTCTGTCTCTGTAAAACTGCCTGTGTGTATGTCTCTCTGTCTCTCTCTCCCTAATATAGACTCAGTTTATTCACATACTTCATTATAGTTGCAGCTTGCCAGCTAATCATCATCAAACAACATAGAACTGCGAAGCATGGTAACGTTAAAGGACACACAAATATTAACTGAGACAGACAGCAGGTTTCAGTGTTTTGCATGTAGGTGTGTGTGTGTATATATATAGCATGGTAAGCATGGGCTGGCCATGTCACCCCCCACGTTTAATTGAACAGAGCATGCCCATTTTGATGTTCCCAAGTTTGTAGTGGCGGCGGCGTGTAAACAACAATAAACGGTGACAAAGAACAGGGTGCTAGAAGAGCACAGGTGGTGTTGGCCTGAAGGGAATTGGGTCGTTGGCATTGCAGGATACTTGTGACAAGCCGTCTGGGGCAAGGACACCTTTGGAGAGGGGGGAGGGGTGGAGGGGGGGGGGGGGGGGGGGGGGGGGTGGGGGGGGATGCATTTTTGTGGTGGTGATTGCTCTGTCTGGTCCTGAAGTGTGGCAATGCTGTTGGGGTGCCTTGGTTGCTGACAGGAATGTGTGAGACGGATTTTTTGTTTGTTGTTGTTGTTTTTCCAGTGCATTCTGATGACCAAGTACATGTATGGTTGTAAATGTTTGTGGGATGTCTGTTACAGGGATGGAAGGAAGGGGGATGGGGATTTGAGTGAATGGCTGTGTGTGTGTGTGATTGTGTGTGTGTGTGTGTGTGTGTGTGTGTGTGATTGTGTGTGTGTGTGTGTGTGTGTGTGTGTGTATGTGTGTGTGGTGTGTGTGATTTGAAATGATTATACTACACACCATTGTTGAGGAGATTTGCTTATCTTCTGAAGCCTTACACACTAGAACTCAGATGGATATATCGTAGACGGCCTTTGTAAAGCCTCGACGATCATATGAATAAATTATATAGGGATTTATGTGTGTTTGTTCTGTGTGTGTGTGTGTGTGTGTGTGTGTGTGTGTGTGTGTGTGTGTGTGTGTTGTCATCTTGAACTTATGCACTAGAACTCTGATGGATAAGTCATATATTGCTTTTGTGAAGCCTCACTGATCATATGAATGAATGTGTGTGTGTGTGTGTGTGTGTGTGTGTGTGTGTGTGTGTGTGTGTGTGTGTGTGTGCGCGTACGTGCATGTGTGTGTGTGTGTGTGTGTGTGTGTGTGTGTGTGTGTGTGTGTGTGTGTGAATCTTTTTCTATATGTAGTGATCGGGGTTTTAGCTTCAAGCAGGATATGGTGGTGCTGGTACATTCAAACTACTTCATTCTATATTAAGATTGAAAGTGACGTTTCAGTCTCCCACATGTTTTTTTTTAGTGTCTTGTTTTCTTCATGCTGCTAAATAATTGTAAGTACTTTTTTCATGAAAAGTCTTATACACATACAAACCCACATTCATTTACGCATACACATACAAAAATGCGCTCATCGCGTGCATGCACTCTCGTGCATGCACAGATGCACACACGTACATGTACACATACACACACACACACCACACACACACACACACATGCACACACTCTCTCTCTCTCTCTCTCACACACACTCACACGCTTACACACACACTCACACACACATTGCACAGAATATTCATGTTCATATTGTGATGTACAGCGAAATAGTTTGTAGCTCACCCTATTAAGCAATTACACATCTAGCTGATTGCCTTGGTCCATTACAGAATCAAACCAATTTGTTCCTCTCATTTACATGCATATGGACACTTGTGTTCAGTTTATAAGTTTATTGTTAGATGGATCTGATTAACCATTTGCTAATTCACTGTTTTGAAAAAGGAAAAGATTTGAACAGACTCCATAACTCAACACATACAGACACATGGACATGCACAAACATCGAAACATAGGCAAATGTACACACTCGCATGCCCTGCTAAACACATTCATGCATGCATGCCAGTGCTTGCATGCGCTTATATGCATGCATGCGCACGCATGCGCACACACACACACACACACACACACACGCACACGCACACACACCATTCATACACACCACATATTACAGAATAGTTAGCTACACTCTAATTACAAAACAAAAGAAAGCAAACCCCCCCCTGTTATGGGCGGGGTAGACGTGTGGATGCTTTAGCTGGTAGATTATATTAATATTCTATAAGCATCACTCGCGCTCCTCGTAACGCACGCCCTCCACCCATAAACATGCGGGAAAACCAAGGAACAATTTCTACAATTTAATGTAACACTTTATGGGATCAATTAACAACATCTATTCAATCAAGAAACGAAAACTTATTCTTCAACCAATTTGATAATTAGCTCCGAGCCCCCACCTTGGTTCTTCCCACCAGCTCCGAAAGTATATAGTAAGTCCTACCACTTATCCCCAAAAAAATCAAAATACGAAAAGAAATGGGATGAACGCCCCACACACAAATCAACAACTATCATAGCAAGACATAGAGAATATTTGCCTCACCTTAGGTTTCGGAAGGGGGAGGGGGGTGGTCTCACACCCACACCCACCACACACACACACCCACACACTCGAACTCGGCTAAGCTCACACAGTTCTCAATGTCTGTGGGGGCGCCGTCCCACTTCTTGCCGCTTACTGTCGTCGCGTTGTCCTTGCTGGCACGGACTTTACACCCTCACACCTGAGGATGAAGGCGAGGGGTTGACCTCCAAGTTTCTGCTGGCCTACCCCTGCCCACTTGTTGGTCCCTGGAGTCTCAGCCGGGTGCCGGTTTCCCGTCGGGCCGCACTTCGCCCCCCACTCAGCCTCTCAGGTTGTCGTCGGCGCCGGACGTCCGCCATGGATGCCCCCCTCTTCGGCTCCCCCTCGCTGGAGCCTCGGCAGTACACTGGGCCTATTAACCTTTGCCCAAGTCTCTGGTCACTCCGCCCACTGGACCGTCCTGTGGGGGTCTCCTATGTACTGCCGACACACCAACACTTCGCCGTGGGTCACGCCTGACTGGGAGTGTGTCACGCACAGGAATCTCAGGGCACTGCTGCCGCCGACTCCTCTCTCACACCTGACACCCAAAGTTCCTTCACCGGAGATTCACGGAAGTCACACGGACGACGGAATCTAGGAACGCTTGGCGACAGTCTCCCTACTGGTTGCATGTCCCAGGCAAACACTACAAATAGGGCAGACCCAACCTTCACGAGATTTGGGGGATTGGCCTTTCCCCCCCCCGTCGGATCTCGTCACAGTCACAGACACCTCTGTTCCCTGTCTCAGAGAGCTGCTGCGATTCTGCCCTATGGGTCTCGCTCTCGTGGTCTCCTCGTCAGTCCACAGAGTTCACCTTCTCCTGAGTCTCAGGCCTCTCCTTGGTGTTGTACCTTGCTTGAGAGCGGTGAACGAGAGCCCCAGTTGTCTTCCCTCTCGCTAACTTATAACATGTCCTATATCACACACACTCGGGGGACACACCCCCTCAGCTTCATACATAGTAGCTCTATTGGCTAGCACATCTCTCTGTCCAATACCCTGTCTCAACCAACCAACATCCAGCCAGCCCCCCCCCCCCCTACTCATACACAGGCACACATTTCGTATGTAGCTCTAAGTGAAGCCACCAGGCTAATCACCCCCCGTCAGATTTTAAGGAAGGCACTGGCATCCGACCACATGGAGTTAACTGGGGAGGATAAACGGGAGAAGTCCTACCCTAGTCTTAAATTAGGGACAGTCAATGACTGTTCCAGACCCCTACTCCAAACCCCTCCCAACCCGGGATCCCCACTGCGTGTTGACCACGGCACCAAGACCCATGGGGTGAGAAAGGCGGAAACACGGGACAGGGGAGATAACTCTAACCCACGGACCAGGGAGGGTCAAAGAGCGTCTAGGATTGCCTGCCCCTTTGTCAGTCGGGCTGACACGATCTCTCCAACCGGCCAACACAAGCACGCCAGCCCATCGGAGGGTCGAGTTCCTCTGTGATCCCCAAACTCAAAGGCTGGCCCCCGACCTATGTCCAGACAAGCCCCGCTTGTTCTACAAGGGGTAGGCGGCCCAGCTCCCCAACAAGCGCACCCTGATCGGCGGTCGCTGATCATGACAGCCCCCCACCTAAGAGTTTTGCCCCGGAAAACTCAAACTACCATCAGGGAACGCCGAGAAGGGAAGAGAAAAAGAAATCACCGGACCGTGGGTTTTGCGGAAAAATCCATATAACATATTACAACGTAACATACGCATTATGTACATACTGTAACCACTATGGTGACAGCCTAGTCACCCACCTGTACCGGTACTCACTGTTTTTAAAAAATAGTCACCTCACACACAAAAATACGTTTTTAGGGGGGCGTTACCCGCGCGAAAAGGCATGCAGAAACGGAAAAAATAAAAAAAACAAAAAAACTTACGTACAGTCCTGCTACACGCAAGCACACAGTTACAAATAAACACCGCCTACCACTGAAGCTTATTTACAATATTAACTGGCAGGTCTATGCTCCTACTGCTCCCCCTGGCACCGGCTCAGATAGTCTGCCACTACATTCTCTCGGCTCCCTTGATGTAGCGTAGGCGCATGGGGTACTCCTGTAATTGCAGGGACCACCTCATGAGTCTACTACTGGCGTGCTTGGCTTGAGCCAGGTACGAGAGGGGTTCATGGTCCCGTCTCAAGACGAACTCCCTGCCGTACAGGTAGCGCTGAAACTTCTGAGTGCCAAACACAATGGCAAGACACTCACGCTCTGACACTGAGTAACGCTTTTTTTTCATCTCCGAGCTTCCTACTCGCGTAGGCCACGGGGTGAAGCACCCCCTGGTGTTCCTCCTGCAGGATGGCTGCTCCCACCCCCACATCACACTGGCATCAGTCCTAAGGACGAACTCCTTACCCAGATCCGGCAGCTTCAGAACTGCCCCACTGCAAAGGGCCCCCTTAAGTAGTGAAAACGACTCCTCGCACCCTGGAGTCCACACCCCCCCTGTCTGGCTGACCTTTCTTCAGCAAGTCTGTGAGGGGTGCAGACAGTTTTTGCTGAAGTTGGGTACAAACTTCCTATAGTACCCAGCTAAACCCAGAAAGCCCCCTCACCCCCCTCTTCGTCCTAGGCCCTCTCGGCCTCCTCCAACTCCTGGAGCTTCCCTCTACCGGGGGAAATCTTCCCCCTCAGTCAACTGGTGGCCGAGATACTCGATCTCGCCAAACCCCAAGTGGCACTTTGACGGCCTAGCCGTCAATCTGGCTTGTCTGAGGCGTCCAAGGACAGCCCTCCAGACCTGTAGGTGGTCATCCCATGACTCCGTGGCGATTAAAAGGTCGTCCATGAAGTTCTCCACTGGCTTGTTAGCCAGTGGTTCCAGCAGACGGCGCATCATCACGGTAAAGGTGCTGGGGGCGTTCTTGACGCCAAAAGGCATGACCGTCCAAGTGTATGTGCCATCTTGGGTAATGAACGCGAGCTTGTCGCGGTCTTCCGGTTTTACCGGAATCTGCCAGTATCCCTTGGACAGATCTACCTTTGAAAAATACTTGGCGTCGTCGTGGATCCTGGCAAAGATGGCTTCAGGATCGGGCAAGGCTTCAGTCTGGAATACAGTGATGGCGTTAAGCCGCCTGTAGTCCACACAGAAGCGATTGCTCCCATCCTTTTTGTGCACTAGCACAACTGGGGCAGCAAAGGGACTCTCTACCCGTTCTATTACCCCTAGCTCCAACATCTCCCTTATTTCAGCCCTGACTGTCTCCTGCTTAGCATGGGGGAGAGGGTAAGGCTTGGCCTTGGTAGGCTGGTCGCTCATCAGTCTCACCCCCCAAACTCTGCTAAGTTAGTCTTCCCTGGCTTCTCGCTCAGGACGTCAGGAAACTCCCTAAGTAAAGCCGTCGCCTCTCGCCCCTCTGGGCGTCAGTCAGTGTGTCACCAAGGTGACAGTCGTCCACCGTCTCCGTCGCAGTCAGTGGGGGACTCAGCACCGGGCCTACCTCGGTGTCCTCTGCTGAGATTTCCTCGGGGATAATGGAGGCCACGACCCGCGCTCGCCTCAGCTGGTCTTCGCAGGTACCTCTTCAGCATGTTAATGTGGTAGGTACCCACCTTCCTTGGTGATCGCCGGATGACGTAGTTGTCCCTGCTCTTTGCGTCCTCCACCACGTAAGGTCCCTTCCAGCCCATCTGCAACTTGTTGTGTTTTCTCAGGCACGAGGAGTAGGACTTCGTCCCCTGGCTGAAAGGTCCCTGCTCTTGGCCTTCTTGTTGAAGTGGGCGGCCTGCTTTGTCTGGACCGCCCCTAGGTGTTCCTTGGCGCGCTGTTACAGGCTGCCTCCAACTTGTCCCTCATCTGCGTCACGTACTCATACGTGGTCTGCACAGAGGGTTCCGACTGGTCGTCCGTCCGCAGTTGTCTCAGGATTGCCATAGGTCCTCTCACCTTCCTGCCTGCCATACAGAAGTTCGAAAGGGGAGAACCCGAGGCTCGATTGAGGAACCTCCCTGTAGGCAAACAGGATAGCTGGCAGGTATCGGTCCCATTCCTTGGAATGGAGCTCGCAGCACTTCCGCAGCATGGCCTTGAGGGTCCCATGGAACCGTTCCACCAGCCCGTTGGTTTGGGGGGGTGGTAAGGCGTGGTGGTGAGATGGTTGATGGACAGCAGCCTGTTCACTTCCCCCATCACCTCGCCGACGAACTGGGTGCCCTGATCTGTCAGGATCTCCTCGGGCACGCCCACCCTGGACCAGATGGTAAAGAGAGCCTCTGCAACGGTCTGGGTCCTGATATTTTTGACGGGGGCGACGTCAGCATACCTCGTCGCATAGTCGATGGCGGTGACCATGTAGCGATGTCCCCGGGTCGACGGGGCGACAGGACCCACTATGTCCACTCCCACCCTCCTGATGGGTTGTTCGATGATGGGCATGGCGTGTAGTGGGGTCGGTTTTTCCCGTCTCCCCGTCTCAGTCCCAGCCTCTGGCATTTGTCGCAGGACTTCACAAACCTCTTGACTTCCGCGCCCATCCCTGGCCAGTAGAATTCCCCCTTGACCCTTTCCTGGGTCTTCGTCACTCCCAGTGCCCCACTACCCAGGCTGTCGTGGGCTAGTTCCATCACGGTGGTCCTCCGACTTCTGGGCACCACTAGCTGACTGGTGGATTCCCCTCGAGCCTGGTAGTTTCTGGTGAGCAGCCCGTTTTTTCTCTTCTCAAAGAGGGGCGTTTCCTTCACCCTCCTTCCTTTCCCCTACCTTCTTCCAGAGCTCCTTCAGAGTCGGGTCTTCTTCTTGGAGCCGTCTCATCTCCCCAGGCTCTATGTTTGTGAAGGGAATAGCCGGGGCATGCAAGGGTTCTGGAATAGTGGTCCTCTTGGCTGTCCTGGTCTCTGCCGCGCTGGCGCTGGCTGTGGGGGTCCCTATCAATTGGTGCTGTAGGATCCTCTGGCACCCCAAGGATGCCCTGTGGATTGCGTTGGCTTGCACCCCCGGCAACCAACTCCCCTTTGAAATGCTCAGAGACGAACATTATCTTTGCCAGTGGCACCGTTGATGAGCCCCCATTCGCATAGGCTAGTTGAACACTCTCCCCCCCAAAGTAGTCCTCATCTTTCACTAGCCCTGGCTCTACCAACGCCTCTAATGTCAGACCTGTATCTAGCATGCACTTGACCGGCTCCCCGTTTATCTGTGCATCTAGAAAACAAGCTTCCCTCCTGCACCCCACTATGGAGTTGGCCTGCTCCGTACACTCCCTCGCAAAGTGACCCAACTTATTGCACTTGTAGCACCTGAGTCTTGCTTTCTCCTTCCTGTCCTGTTCCTGCTTATTTGGGTGTGTGCTTCTGCCTTTGTTGTCTGTTGTGGTTTGGGGTGGATTGCGATGGTGGCCGTGGTTGTTGTTTCGTGTAGGTGGGGTGGTTGTTTGTGAGGGTGCGAGCATTGTCTGCATAGGGTTGGTTTTGGTGCGTGCTGTTGCGTGGTTTGGGAGCCCTATGCGAGTGTGGGTGAGCAACCTCATACCGCTCGGCTAAGTCGGCTATTTCCGACAGCTTTAGGCATCCCTTCTCTAGAGAGAAAAACCTTCAAATCTGCACTGTAAGTGCCTACGATTTGCTCCCTGAGTAAGAGCTCCCTCAACGCTTCATACTCCTTCTCTATCTTTTTCCGTCTTCACCCACCTATCGAACAGAATTCCCACCCTGTGGTGAAACTGTTCATGGGTCTCCGAACCCTGCTTTGCGGCATTCCTAAACGCTGCTAAGCATTTCTCAGGCGTAATGCGGAAGTACCTATACAGTGCGGCTACCACTGCATCGTAATCCTTAGCACTCTCCCCACTAAGCATAGCGTACGCCGACCTGGCTTTGTGGGACAGACCAGAAGACAAATTCGCAACCCATCTATCGCGAGGAATGTTCTGATCTACTGCCAGGCTCTCGAAGTGAGAAAGATACTCCTCGAGATGCTCCGCTCTGTCATCAAACATCGCGATTTGAACGGTTGTCTCCTGTTACGCCCCGCAAAATCGCCACCCTCTCCATGCCCTGACAATGTACGAGTTCGGCCTTGTTCAATTGCCAGCCTTAGTCTTTCCATCTCTATCTGATGCTCTCTCTCTCCTCTCCCTCCTCTCCCTCTCTTCTTTCCTCTCCTGCCTCTCTCTTTCCTGTTTTATATGTAGTCAACCAAATCCTTCCCTTTTAAACCAAGGATTAGTCCTTCTTCCCTCCATTGCTGCAAGTTAACATTAATGTTTGTTTCCGATGCGGGCACACTGCCTTCCTCCGCTTCGCCCGACCGTTTATTGCTCCGACGTGGCATGTTGAAATATACTTAGAACCAGAAGGGAATAATTATAACGAGAACTACAGGGAAGTAATTAACTGATGGCTTCACAATAAAGACTACTAGAGAGAGTTAGTACCCTTGCCAAACTGAGAATCACCTTCGCTCTTTCTCACACCAGACAAACAGACAAGTAGTGATCCATATGACAAGACGATACAATGAGAGATGAATAATGATAATGAAGAACACAGGATATACACTTTCCCGACAGATCAAGGAAAAAAAAAAACAAGACAATAACAAAAAATGCAACACCAGAACGGAATAAAAGGAAACAACCGGTTCCTTATGGTAGTACTTTTCGTGCGAGGATTAAATTCTCCGAGAGAAAAAAAAGAATACTTTCTCTCCGAGAGAAAAGAACGCTTGGCTCCTGTACTAGGGCAATTCCCGGTCAGCAAATTGCAAAAAAAAAAAAAAAAAAAAAAAAAAAACCCTGATCAAGCATCCAACTGATTATGATCCCCCGACTAACGTTATGTATCTGGTAAGTTCAGATCCCGGACGAGAGCCCCCAGATGTTATGGGCGGGGTAGACGTGTGGATGCTTTAGCTGGTAGATTATATTAATATTCTATAAGCATCACTCGCGCTCCTCGTAACGCACGCCCTCCCACCCATAAACATGCGGGAAAACCAAGGAACAATTTCTACAATTTAATGAAACACTTTATGGGATCAATTAACAACATCTATTCAATCAAGAAAAGAAAACTTATTCTTCAAAACAATTTGATAATTAGCTCCGAGCCCCCACCTTGGTTCTTCCCACCAGCTCCGAAAGTATATAGTAAGTCCTACCACTTATCCCCAAAAAAAATCAAAATACGAAAAGAAATGGATGAACGCCCCACACCCCACACACAATCAACAAATATCATAGCAAGACATAGAGAATATTTGCCTCACCTTAGGTTTCGGAAGGGGAGGGGGGGGGTGGTCTCACACCCCACCCACACCACACACACACACACACACACACACTCGAACTCGGCTAAGCGGCTAAGCTCACACAGTTCTCAATGTCTGTGGGGGCGCCGTCCCACTTCTTGCCGCTTACTGTCGTCGCGTTGTCCTTGCTGGCACGGACTTTACACCCTCACACCTGAGGATGAAGGCGAGGGGTTGACCTCCAAGTTTCTGCTGGCCTACCCCTGCCCACTTGTTGGTCCCTGGAGTCTCAGCCGGGTGCCGGTTTTCCCCGTCGGGCCGCACTTCGCCCCCCCACTCAGCCTCTCAGGTTGTCGTCGGCGCCGGACGTCCGCCAGGGATGCCCCCCCTCTTCGGCTCCCTCGCTGGAGCCTCGCAGTACACTGGGCCTATTAACCTTTGCCCAGTCTCTGGTCACTCCGCCCACTGGACCGTCCTGTGGGGGTCTCTCCTATGTACTGCCGACACACACCAACACTTCGCCCGTGGGTCACGCCTGACTGGGAGTGTGTCACGCACAGGAATCTCTCAGGCACTGCCGCCGACTCCTCTCTCACACCTGACACCCAAAGTTCCTTCACCGGAGATTCACGGAAGTCACACGGACGACGGGAATCTAGGAACGCTTGGCGACAGTCTCCCTACTGGTTGCATGTCCCAGGCAAACACTACAAATAGGGCAGACCCAAACCTTCACGAGATTTGGGGGATTGGCCTTTCCCCCCGTCGGATCTCGTCACAGTCACAGACACCTCTGTTCCCTGTCTCAGAGAGCTGCTGCGATTCTGCCCTATGGGTCTCGCTCGCTCTCGTGGTCTCCTCGTCAGTCCACAGAGTTCACCTTCTCCTGAGTCTCAGGCCTCTCCTTGGTGTTGTACCTTGCTTGAGAGCGGTGAACGAGAGCCCAGTTGTCTTCCCTCTCGCTAACTTATAACATGTCCTATATCACACACACACTCGGGGACACACCCCCTCAGCTTCATACATAGTAGCTCTATTGGCTAGCACATCTCTGTCCAATACCCTGTCTCAACCAACCAACATCCAGCCAGCCCCCCCCCCCCCTACTCATACACAGGCACACATTTCGTATGTAGCTCTAAGTGAAGCCACCAGCTAATCACCCGTCAGATTTTAAGGAAGGCACTGGCATCCGACCACATGGAGTTAACTGGGGAGGATAAACGGGAGAAGTCCTACCCTAGTCTTAATTAGGGACAGTCAATGACTGTTCCAGACCCCTACTCCAAACCCCTCCCAACCCG
>JADBJO010026231.1:0-2500 GCA_016801955.1 Conus betulinus | reverse complement strand
TTTTTTTTAATTTTTTTTTTTTTTTTTTTTTTTTTTTTTAAATGCCAGAGTAATATCAGGAAGAACATTTTGTTATGCAAATATTTTTTCATAATTTTCAGTATATGCGCCAAGTGCGTGTGTGTTCTACTTTTGTTCTTGACCTCACTGCAGGTTGGTAGCCTTTGCAATTAAACTATTTGAGTTGAGTTGAGTTGAGTCTCTCTCTCTCTCTGTCTGTCTCTCTCTCATACACACACACACATATACTTACACACACACACACACACACACACACACACACACCCACCCAAAAAACACACATACACACACACACACACACACACACACACATACACACACACACACCACACACACACACACACACACACACACACACACACCCTACCCAAACACAGATCAGAACATACACAGGACAACAAAAACCAAATCACACACACACACACACATACACACATGTACACATACAAAGAAAAACTAAACAGCTACAGAGAAAAATCCAGCCTCTTCAGCAGCAGCAAAACCTGGAGGGAGGGAAAAGCACAGATCGATATATTCCCAGGCATCAAATGATCTTCTCACCACTCTGGGGAAAGTCCTGGCTGGGAGAAAACACAAGTGCGGGCCTGCGCCGTGAATGACAGTGCCGACACTTATGCAGTAACCACTGCGTGTTGCTGCCACACCACTGAAAAGAGCATCATTGACCAACCTGGCCTCCAGCCGAAAATCAATGATGGCTTCTCTCTCTCTCTCTCTCACACACACACACACACACACACACACACACACACACACACACACACACACACACTGTGTGCACCGAGACACACACAGACACATAGATACACAGACTTTGATTAGATGAAGCTTGCCTTTGCTATCTATGTCTGCCTCTGTGTGTGTGTGTGTGTGTGTGTGTGTGTGTGTGTGTGTGTGTGTCTCTCTCTCTCTCTCTCTCTCTCTCTCTCTCACACACACACACACACACAGAAACACACACACACACACACACACACACACACACACACACACACACACAACTATACACAAATATGTGTAGACACACACACACATACACATACTCAAACACACACACACACACACACACACACACACACACACACACACACACACACACACACTCCCTTCCCAACAGCTGAGATCCCTCATTATATGTTCCCCTCTCCACCTTCCATTCATGTCCCAGCTGCTGAAGGGTAATGCTCTAATCAATATGGCTTCCCCTGCACACACACACACACACACACACACACACACACATACACACCAAACACACACACACACACACACACACACACACACACAAACACACACACACACACACACACACACACACACACAACACAACACACACAACACAACACACACACACACACACAAAAACACACACACACACACACAGACACACACACACACCAAATTTGACAAAAGCTCCTCCCCCCCCCTCCCTTCCCCCCTCCCCAACATTCACAACCCTCACCCCCCACCCGTGCCCCAGTGACAGACACAAACAGCATCCACGGTCCCACCGAACCAAGCACAAACATTCACTTCCCAGCTGCATTGTCTGTCTGTCCTTCTCTGAGACTGTTCACCCATGGTGGCTTGTGGCCTGAACACACGGCAGGTGCACACTGGTCTGATGTTTTGCGTGCATTGTATGTAAGTGCGAGTATCTGGCATGCACATACATGTGTGTGTGAACAAGAACAAAGCTTCGATTGTCTGGGACCCACAACATCATTGGTACTCAGTACTATGATTTAGTAGCAAAGCATAATCAGGACATAACGAATATATTGTCAATGAATGTATCTTTAATCTCATGCTCTATGGATGCAAACACACAGCCCATGAAGTACTAGAAACAGTCTGAAACAAATCTTCCAAGACAATCTTGTTCATCACTTTCAGATACAAGTCCTCAGGTTTGAGGTTCAAACTTCCTGATATGTTCATCGGAAATGACTCTCTCTTAACTGAATTCTTGGTAAACACTGTAAAAATACTCCAGAAACCGCAATTCATGTTCAATCATTCTTCAGACTGTACCCAGTCTGTTGTCCCTTGGTACACCTGGATGCTGAACAAGTTTCAGTTTTGAGGGAATGTGTATTTGTCCTTACTTTACTAACAGAATGCTTGTGTTTCACTGTTTTGTTTGAAGAAGGTGTGATGTACTTCACAGCTTTTGCTAACAACATTATACACCCTTAACTTCGATGAATATTTTTTTTTCTTTTTTTTTTTTTTCTTTTTTTTTTTTTTTTTTTTGGGGGGGGGGGGGGGGGGGCAGTATGCTACACATTCTTCTTGTAATTGAGCTTGGATGTGTGTGTTAAGTTTGCATCTATAAAAAGTGAAAGGATTGCTCATACACACCAAAAACTCAGCTGAACAAGCCACTGGTGAACAAATCTGCTCCAGCGGTCTTCTTCAATATCAGTCATAGATATGAATTTTCTTCAGAGTTCAA